>MUZH01003459.1:0-14526 GCA_003012965.1 Juglanconis oblonga
CGTGGAGGACTGTCTCTGTGCCTTGTTTGAGTCGGCTGGTCGGTCTTTCTCGTTCGTCATGATTACCGTCCTCCAGCTCACGGTCTTTTTGTATTTTTGACGTCACAAGCCAAGTCTGGATGACCCTGTCTTTGCAAACAAGCCGTTGATGGGGCCAGAGTAGTACGGGATGCTATGAATGCATGGTGGCTGTGGGCTGTGGCAGCATCCAGCATCTGCTTTGGGTCGTTGGGAATGGGAATTGCAAATGGACATGGAAATGGACATGGAAGTGGAAATGGACATGGAAGTGGAAGTGGAAGTGGAAGTGGAAGTGGAATATGGAAATCCAGGTTCATATTTCCCCCATATTTCCGGAGCTTGGTATACCGCCTGCTATTCTAGGTGGCAGCGGTGTCTCACCGCCCTCAGCCTCTCCGGGCTACCCTTGCCTGTCACTGCTTCTTGCTCCGGTTCTGCATAGCAGAAAATCCCAAGCCTTTGTATCTGCAGCTATCGTCTGCAGCTAACTTCCCTGTTTTATGTTTCATCACAAGGTACCCCCAGCTGTAGATCTGCCGATACAGTTTTTTCTGACCAGCTGAGCTGGCACTGCGACATATGCTAAAATAGCTTCCCACGCCTCATCCGTGCATTTCCAAACATGCCATGTGCCAATGGTAGACGGAGGTTGGGGGAGGTAGGGGGGATCGCAAGTTTCGCATCACAGGCCAGACCACCTGACTGGAAATAGCGATGGACAGGAGCCGAGCAGGACGAGACCACGCCGGCCAACCCTGCAACCGGGCCGCGAAGGATCCTCCTCATCCCCTGATCCCCCGATCCCCCAAAGGAAGGATGTTGCTGTCTGCCCAGGCAAGCGTGGCAAGCGTGGCAAGCTTATTACTTGCTTTCTTGTTTTAGAATGGGAACCAGACCCAACAACACATCACGTCTTTCTGCAGATCGTGTTCGGCGATCTCTCCCTCCTCGTTTTCCGGCCTGCGAGCCTCGTGCTTTTGCCTCCATGTTGATCAATGACAAATCGATTCCGGGATACATAGAAAGACCGCCATTTTCGCTCCACAGCGGTCTCGACGAGTCCGTCTCAGGGGGAAGGAAGGGGAACCCCCTTCAACTGGATGGGTCTCAACGCTTCCTGCGTGCGTCGTAATACTCAGCCCGGAGGCAAGACTCGACAAACTCGAGCGGCTATCAACCGTCACACGGGGCACACTGCCTCTGATCGCCCTGTTGCCTATTGCCTATTGCCTGTTGCCTGTTGGTTTGGCTGACGATGCCGGCGTCTAGTCCATCTATTTCGAACGCCCATGCCACCTCGCCCAGCCAACCATGACGTCGATCCGGGATGTCCCTCAGCCTCTTGCGGCGTTGTCCCGGGGCGCTGCGCTTCTCGGCCGGGAACCTCCCTTCCCCTGTCTCCCCCCCCCCCCAAACGAGTAGGCTCGCTACTGTAATTGGCGACACAAGGCAATCTCACGGCCGTTGTAAATCCGCAATGTCTCATCTCGGTTCCTCGCGGCTGTCGGGCCCGTCCCGGAAGTTTGCTTGCTGGCCACGAAGCTTTGGCTCGCCGCCTTGAAGCGAATCGGTCGCTAAAAACCTTGCTCTAGGATGTCACAAACTCAGTTCTTTTGAGGCTCGGCGCCTACTAACGTCTGGCAGTGCAGGTACGGACGGACAAGCCCCCTCTAGATCAATTGGAAAGCCGGCCAACTTTCTGGGACCGTCACAAGAGTTGTAGCTCGTCTAGGTACGTAGGTAGAGAGCTAGGCGATGATAGTCCAGGCTTTTTTTCCGGGGGGGGGGGTTGTATTTTGTTGACAGCCTCGCACGAAATCTTCCGAGATAGATCTGTCCACCCTTGACTGCCCGCTGTGGACCTCACGGCTATTGGTCACCGTTTCTATCTTGTGCCCGGATACTGCAGGCAAATTATCAAATTCACTTGACCGGCTCGCCACACGATTCCTGCCTACCTCACCGCGGGAGAGGTCCGCAGCCCAGCCTAGGTATCACGGCAGACAAGAATGGCACCGCCCATAGGAGGACCTGTGTTAGCTTTTACGCGCATATACTCCCGCTTAATGACTTCCCAATACTCACACGAATCCCCAAGCCCCGGCGGTCCAGAAATTCCCAAAACCCACCCCCTCTCATCAACGACAGTGCCGTAGTCCCTCACCCAAAGCCTAGTCACGATGAGGATTCACCGTACTCGCAGAATCCCTAAACGTAATCATGGAATCTGCCGTGGTTCTCCACCCCTCACAATTAGGTGCAGACTGCTTTCAGACAGCGAGGCCGCCTCGTCCGTCGTACGCGCCGTACGCCTCGAGCTGCTGCATCCACAAGATTCTCGTCTGGTTCGGGTGGTTTACACACAACGAAGCATTCGTACAGTCATGGTTTGTTTAAATACTGAGGTGCGTTCGGTGTCACCCCTACAAATTAAACGTCGAGAGGAAGATGCCGCCTCACCGCCTTGCCCTGGGGGGCCGCACCATCAATGTGCCAGCACTGCACCAAGTGGAATGTTATCCTTGACTATTTTCTTCACCGAACCTATAAGAGCTCGCACAACAATTGATATCCTGCCCCTAGCAACATTGAAGCACGAGTGACAAAAGCCAGGGCTTGGAGGTGATGCATAGGACTGTGTAGTCAGTAACACAATAATAATGATGATCAAGAGAAAGAGTCTACTTGTCTCAGCCCTGGTCAACGAGGATTGGCTGCAAACAAACTCTGCCTGTGCGATCGCTCCTTCCACTACCACGGAGTAAATACCTACGCCACCCGCTGCTACATAATGTCCGGTCTTCCGGCCTCAGGTACCCAGGAGGTACCTTTACTTTGGTAGGTAGCTACCTAAACTTCTAGGTCAAAACTGCCCACAGGGTCATGTGCTGCCTATGCTTCTCTTTATACATCACTGTACAACTGCCGTTTAAAAGAAAAAGGAAAATTCTAGAGGGAGATGAAAAAAAGAGAAGGTATTGCTCCCCTGTAGCTGAAACTTTTCTTTCAATCAACCATAACACTTTTTCGGCAGGTAGAGCAGACACTTCCACCTTCCACCATAACGCTCGGCGGGAAAACGCCAGTACAATGATATCCAAGCTTCATTCAAGCCATCAACACAAGGATGGAACATTCAACAAGCCACCACCACCATCGCTATCAGCTGCTTCAGAAGTTCAAGTCTTTGATTCTCAACAATCGATGAGATTGACAGAACCATCCATCGTGTTACTCGTACTATATGAGTCCATCCTCAATGCCAACACAGGTCGCTGACTGGATCAACTGAAACAAAGTCAGGAAATGCAGACTTAAGACCTCAAGATGGTGTGACGTATAACCCCGAGATCTCATGGTTTGTTGAGACTAGCACACCACTCGGCAACTGACGTCCTCTGCTCTTGTCATCCATATTTGCCCATGCACATGAACCCTTGGTCAAGTACAAGAAGCTCAGGTACACATACACCTCCCTTCAAACTACCCACCATACATGACCGAACAGAGCTCCACGCTGACGCTGAACATCCACAATTTCACAATCCCTCACCCCCAATGAGCACTTATCCATTGTTGTCCAAGCTTGGCTAATCCTCAGCCTCCGCTCCAGACTCCAGCAATCCTCGGCAGGCCGGGGCTTTGCGGTCAAGACCTTGTTCCAAAGCCCCGTCTCCGTGCAGGTGACGTACCACAGGGTCTCAGCTAGCGACCGTATCTGAGCGGTAACCAATGGCAAAGGCCGAGAAGCATCACCCAAGGTGTGACGTTGCCCGCCCTGCCTGCAAAGCATCCAGTCAGCATCAAATCCACTGCCTTGTTGCTCAACATCCATAAAGAAAACCAGCATGCGTGTCTGTGGCCCCGCCTTGCTGAACTGCATGGGTGGCCAAGCGAGCTGCCCTGTGCGAGCTCAAGCGAGCTGGTGGGCCAGCATCTGTGGTGCCGCTCGTGCGGGCACGCTATTGAAGCAGAACATGTCTCTCTCTTGTGAAGTTTCAGCATCAAGTTCACTGCGGTGTTTCCAGCAATTTAGGAAGGCGACTTATGCCGAGCAGCTTGTGCGTTCCGGGGAGCCGGGGCAAGCGGTGGTAGTGCCTCTCGTGTCAATGTGTCATACCATGGAGGCAGATCATGCGTGTGTCCCAAGTGGCGAGATTTGGTGTCTTCCAGCGCACCAGATCAATCAGGAGTAATCAAGTAGGTACTTGCAAACCTCAAGAAATACTTGGAGCATGGAGATGAGAGAGGACGGAGGGTCTTGAGCTGGCTAGACTGTCCAGTGTGCAAGCCGTCGAGTGATGTAGGCTAGCGAGAGGCAAATCGCAGGAGAATGTTAAGCTTGATACAAGTGTGTTTGATTTTGTTATGCGCTTGGCTCATCTGGGGGTTGTTCTACCGTGTTTCTGTCTAGCATTGGCCAAGCAGACCATAGCTAGGGATGCAGTACAAAAGGACGAGCTCTCACTGTCCTGTATTGAGACTGAGGCCAGTAGCCCTGGTGCCGACCCTAGGGTTGGCATCAGGGCGTCAATAGACGCCTTCAACTACCTAATGTTTGTGAGTGGGCCGACTATAAATAGGTATTATCATTCCAGAAGTAAACAAATTCACAAAAGAAAAGAATGCACCCAACGCTGGGGCCAATCAGGCAGTAAGAAACATAATCATAATATCATCTTGCTCAGAAAAGTCGTTTGTGCTGAGGCGCATCTTATTATTACTCATATTTGAAGATAAATGCTCTATTTGTCAATGAAAACCAAATCTGCTTCACTAGTGCTTCCATCTGCTGGGCAGAGATTCCGCAGCCGGCGTCGACAGGGGTGAGGTGATGGCATAAGGATGAAACCCGAAGAAGAAGAAAAGCAGGGGCAAGTGGAGCGCATGAAGAGAACAATCGCATTCTCGAAGCAAGCCAGTCTATTCCAAGATAATAAGATTCTCCGAGACTCCTTCACATGCTATTATTACGATGTGTTAGAAACAGGTAAAGAACTTGGGGGGGGGGATAGAACTAAGATGGCACAGCACCTTAGAACGGAGATCTATTTGAATCATGCTGGACAATATCGTGAACGTACTTTCCTCTATCTTGAGGCTGGCTGGGAAAGTTGCAGCGCATTATTGACTCAGTTGGAAGAGAATTTCACATCATCACATGATGTTCAAGCGATCAGATATGGTAGTCATCAGTCTTCCGAGGCAGCACCCCTTACAAATTCAAAAGTCAGACTGTCAGAGCATCAGCATGTTCAAGGAGAGATGACAGTCTGTTCTTTCATAAGAATATCTAGATAACAATAACCTGGCTGGCATTGATAAGCAGTACACAGCCGTATAGGGAGGGCTTCAGTTCAGTAGTTTAATAGAATTAATAAATTTGATAATACTCATAGTAATACTTATGATAAATATCTCCTTAAGGGTTTTAGTAAGGAGATGCTAATAGATTTATAGTACCTATATAGCCTATTTATGCTAGTATAACCCATCCTATAGCCTCTACTACTAGTCCTACTTATCAGGCATTGTTTGGTTCCTCCAAGCTAGGGAGGTAAATACATTGAGTTGCAAGTTCTGGGTCTACCAAATATAATAAGTACATTCCGTCTGAGATAACCTTCGACATATAATATCAATGTCTGTCGGGACTTATCCCATTTCAGCAAACTCTGCTTGGCTGTGCAAGACTTGCCTCCAATGCAGTGGCTGAAATCCGACTCGAGCTGATACGACAAATTTGTACACATGAGGCAGGAAATTACCTAGGTAGGACCTCAGACGTCTGATATGAGAGAAGAGAAAGTGTAGAGCTGGAAATATTAATCCCCCGGGTTCATCAACGGGAGACTGACGGGTGATGAAACCAACCTCGCGAATAGTTGAACTCGGATCGGTGAACCAAGCTGACCAAGTTCTATAGTCCAGCAGCAACAAACTTGAGATAGAGGCGGGGCGCCTTGAGAGCAGGGATCACTTGAAGCTGAGACTTAACATAATCGGCATTCAACCGCTACCATTACAAAATTACAAAGTTATCCTATCAGGCCTATCTTTTCCTCGTACAACCCGACCTAGAGAGGTGTCAGTCTCGCTGGAATGCTGTCCTCGTTCGCTCCAGAATGAGAACCACCACCCGCTGAAGCAGAAAGCAGGAATGCGACTCACCTCGAAAACATCCACCGCAACCCCACCAGGCACCTGCGACGCCCTCCCGTACGCAACAGCAGCATTCAGCCAGTCATAGTCATCACACGCCGTCTCAAACAGCAGAAACACATTCGGCGCATGACCCCTCTCGCGGACGAGCACGTCGCACCCATCAGATGTCTTGAGCAGGTACACCACGTCCGGATTGAAGTGGCCGTCGGCGTCTGTGAGGCCGTAGTCGAGACCACCGAGGACCTCGCCTGTGCAATGAGGAACGGAGGGTAGGGGATCAGCCTCTGGTGATTTTTTGTCTGAGACACGGGGGCTGGCTGTTACTCACCCTGTAGCCCCGGGCCGGAGAATGTCCCGCCGCTGATGGGCTGGAAGCTTCTTTGACCGGCGGGAGTCTCGCCCAGTTCGACGGGAGTGCCGCTGCTGATGGTCACCGTGAAGAGATATTTCGTGGGTGGAGCTGCTGGTGTTGAGCGGTTTGTGGTTGGTCCGGCGACATGGAGGGCAGCGGCAGCAAAGGCCAGGGACGACAAGAGGGATGAAGCCAGCATTGCTGAGCGAGGTCGATATACTATTTCGCAAAACAATATAAAGCAGGTCGTAGATCTTGAAGATTTCGGTGGTCTCACAATAGCGGACGACTTATCTAGGTACCTGTAGTTAAAAGACCGTTGAACTTCCCAGGAACACATCAACATAACAGCTCAAAACAAGGCGCTATTCCTTGATTTTATATCCATATTCACGACCCTGGCCGTTCAAATCCTGCAACAATGTCCCAGAGTCATCAACTGCCCGTTGACGAGCTGAGGTATCTGAGCTTGGCTTGGGCTCGCATTCCCCTAGCGCGCCACCGACTCCAAATTAATAAACTGCGCCAGGCCTTACTTATCGCGGTGACCGATATTAGTGATTACTGCTGCCCGCAGCGCTTTCTCCCGCGTTCAGTGCTACCTCCTGACCAGCCACCTAGTCCCAGCCATCATCGCAAATGTCGCTTTTGCGGTTTCGTTGCCGAGCTTCTCCATCTCCGCCTTTCCCGACATCATCAATTTGACAAAGACCGGCGGCCGACTGCAGACGTCCCGGTCCCGGCACTCACTTTTGTCCCGAACGAATACGGAAGCTCACGCTTTTGGACGAACTTGGCCGACCCATTTCATAGCAGCTCGGCCCGCTCCATAATCGACGTGTATTGGTGCTATTTGGTACGCGGGCGTCGTCTGAGCCTTTGCCACGGTCGCAAATTCGAGTCTGGTGAGCAGTTACTCCGCTAGAGAAGCCAGGTCCCCTGCTTCCTGCACCCGACTTTGGGAATCTCTATGCGCAGAGGCTACAAAGGTTTGGAGCCTTCCGAGGACGGCTATACGGTGAGCTTGGGCAACGGCATTTATAATAGGACATATCGTAGTCGGAGATGGGTCTTATACTTCCACGGCAAATATTGCAGCCTGAGAAATTCAGACAATTTGGAACTTACTTCTGATTCCGCTATTGACTCCAAGTCTACATTCTGTCCTTCCTGTTCTTTGGCATGCGAGCGAGCCAGTACAAGAAGAGTGCAGCAAAACCATTGAAGATAATAAAGATAGACACTTCGATAGGGTTTTGCCTCTTCTATCTTATGACTTCGTCTTTTCTTCACTTTGTCGAAGCTTCAGACGAGAGGGCAAGAGGGCTTCCCGTCGCGTGCCTTCCTTCTTATAAGACGGGCTTCACAACTAGCTTTACGACGGGCTTTACGACTCCAAAGGAAGGAACAGCAACCAGCAGAAAATCAGTGTCTTTCGGTGCCTTCCAGTGCATAACGGTTATTTAGTGCATAACGATAGTATGGTGTAAGACCACTTCTTTCGTCTATAACCGTTGCCAGGCTGCAGCAGACAGAGGTGGGTCCGTTTCGTGCTAGTCAGGGTCAGGAAGTGGGGACCATGCTGTCAGGGTTAGGGCTATGTCAGCCCTGTCGGGTTGGGTCCCGTGACGAGGCTCTTTAACGTAGGTAGCAGCGCGTTCGAGTCTCGACTGCAATGTACGGCCTGCTCCTGCCGGCGAACTCGGCAGACGGCGGTCTTTGCAACCGCAGATTTATATTTATGCCATCCTGACTGGTACCGTTGGGTGTAGTGCCAATATGAAACGTGGACAGGAGGCACACCTGAAGCGGATTTAACAACCCAGAGCAACATCTCACCATCAGCCGCAACTCGACAAGCTTCCCTATAAGTCTTACTCAGCCCGAGTTATCGGTCTGACGGGCTCAGCCGGAACGCTCTTGGCCTGGACACAGGCCGGAGGGGCCTGGCGTCCGGCCGGCTGTGCCTAGTTCATGGTTCACACAGGGCTGCGCGCGGCGCGCCCTCCGGGAGCCCATCGTGCTGGCCGCCGAGGGCGGTCGCGCGGATAGATGCGAGTGTTTCGGGTGTGTTTCTTCCACCGGCTACCTACCTAGTAGGTAAGATGAAATCATTGTCAGAAGGATGAGAGTGCAGGTTGTTTGAGGCCGGCGAAGGTGACCCGACTTGTTGGGTGGAGCGCTCCTTGATCATTTGATATTTAAGACGTCCCCCCCTCCCCGTTCTCATCACGACCTTTGGAGGGAGCTTGGCATTTCTAACCCTCTCATCTTCGTCGTTCATTTCTGGTGGCTCAGAATAGTCATTCCTTTTTCTCTTCTTTTCTTGCACACTTCTCCTTTCAGTGAGTGTGTGTTCACTCGACCCTGTCGTCACTCCTTCGGCATCCTCTTCGGCCCGGAGCCTCTCTAGCAGGATACCACCCTCATCCACCATGAAGTACCTCCTCCCCCGCACCGACCTCCTCCTCACCGGTCTGTTCCTCGCCGCCCTCCAGCTGCACAGCGTCGCCGCCGCCCCGGAGCCAGGCCTCTTCGGCGACATCAAGACGGCCTGGGACGACACCAAAGCGGAAGCCTCCAGCATCGGCGGGGACTTCAAGAGCGCCTACACGTCCGCGACCGCCGCCGCCTCCTCGGCGACCGCGACCGCGCTCACCTACCCCGGCTGCACGGACGACGCGTCCAGGGACTGGTGCGGCATCGTGATCTCGGGCCCGCGCGCCAGCGACAGCAGCTACAACGTGTCCATCACCGACTCGCGCTGCCACGCGGTGACGACGCAGACGGGCGTGCGGCAGAACAGCACCAAGTCGTTCGACACCAGCGTCGGCAAGTGGACGTTCGGGGTCGAGGCGAGCGGGCTGCTGGATATGTCGTACAATGGCCGCAACATCTCCGACTACACCAAGTGGGATACCTATGGGTATGAGGTGGTGAACTCGGCATCCAACACTGGGAGGCTGTTTGGGGGCATCACGAATTGTACGGCCGCCAAGGATGAGAGCGGCGCGGCTGTACTGGAGTTGAGTATCTCGGGGTCTGGGTGGGCGCTGGCTGCGGTGGCGGTAGGGATGCTGGCGATGTTCTAAGTGACTTGAGAGGGCGGCCTGGAAGAATGGAGCTGCGTGGTGGTGGTGGCGGCTGCGGTTATTGCTCCGTTGTGCCAGACTTGGACTAGCTGTGTCGATGATGTCTGGACTTTGATGGCATCACAAGCTAGCGTCGAGTGGCTTGTGAAGCTCTTATCATCTCAACATCATCCATCCACTCTAGTCTAACGTTTGGCTATTATTTTGCTCTCTTACTGTTAACGGCACTGTATACTCTTGGGTGCTAGGCTTTCGAGCATTCTCTATTGTATGACAAAAAATGTTACAGCTTTTATAGCTATATGAACGGCTTCAAAAACAACAACCACTTACCTATGCTCCGTCGTGCCAGACATGAGTTCGAACTTTGCGATGGGGTCTGGAGCGCAGGCGCTGCCCTGGTGTAGATGGGATTCGGTACCTAGGTCTTTCGTTTAGTTCCGATACCGTCGTGATTAACAACTATCCGTTTTATTTCCATATATGTATTCATCGGCACGCAAAGCACGACTACGTACCTGCTGAGATTCGATGGCGCTAGTGATGCCTGTAAAATTGCACTGACCCATGGCAGAACGTCCCAGTACTGATATGATCTCTATAAAAAACAAGAAGACAAGGGGTAAACAGCAAGAAGCAGGACAAAATCAACATGACAAGAGAGAAGATCGAATAAGTATTGCCACAGGTGTTCTATCAAGGAATCGCCCCAAACGAGGTTCTCCTTAACCCAGGCTCGTAGCGAAGTATATACACACACTCTTGTTCCCAGCAGTTCTTCGTCGATCCGGCCAGTAATACATGATCACCTTCAATTTAACAAGAAGGTATCTGGTCCAGAATGATATGTTCCCCCGGCCCCCGGCTTTTCGACTCAGACGTTGTCTCCCTTGCAAATGCGGACAGCTCCAACGGCAGCTTCGTTATAGGTCACAATGTGGGTGACGCGATCAAAGGTAGTCTCAGCCGAGGTCCAATCGACATTTGACAAAGAAATCATGTTCTCCTGGAACTGGGTCACGAAGTAACTGTGGATCCCAGGGTGGCGCAGTCGTGAGGAACCGCATCAGGATGTCTGTGAAGTGGGCTTTGTCACTTTGTGATTTCATAGGCTACGTCACAGCCCTAGGTGATGGTCTGATCGTGGTCCAGGAGACCTGAGAAAGATCTTCATCAGTCTCTCTGCCAGTGAGGTTTGAGCGCGAGAAGGTTGTGACAGCCCACGTTGACCCCAACGACCCATCTTCGCAGACAGAGGGGTTTCACACGGCTTGGAAGTGAGAGTTTGCGTGGAAGGCACGCCGGACGGGGCGCTTTGGTGGACGGTTCGGTCTGATGCTGGACGAGAGAAGGGTCGAAAAGAGGATCGGAATCGGCACGGAAGGACAGGTACAGGTTACCTAGGTACCTGTAGATAGGGGTAAGGTAGGTAGGTATCAGGCTGCGCTGGACCAAGCCGTGATTTGACATCTGCAATGAGGTACCTACCTACCCGACTTCACCACCGCCATGCTGCTCCCACCCATCAATTCGGATCCCTCACCTCTGCAATTGGGCAGTGTGTCCCGCCTCTGGCTTCATTCCATGGAGAACAGCTTGCCATCACCTCCTCATCCAACTTGGCCGCCTTGGTCGCTTTCCCCGTTGAGCACCCCTGCGTCATTGCTCGTCGCAGACGGCGGCGTCATGTTCAGCGGAAAGAACGAATACAGATCTGTCGCCATGATATCGTAGTGGAAGTTCAGCAGCGGATCGATGGCATCGCCGCCTGCATCCGTATCCATCGTCATCCCATGCATCGGCAGTGAAGGACCTCCGACGATGTCGCCTCCCAGGTCGGGAAAGTAGATGAGCGACTGTTCAGGTGCGTTGATCGAGGGGAACAGCACGTTGGAGTTGCCGGTGGACTGCTGATCCTGACTCAGGAATGATGCTGGTGACGGCAACGAGGGGTTCTGCGAGAGCAGCGGATCCGAGAGAGCCAACACGCCCTGGGTCGAGACTGAGCCAGCCGATCTCTTTCTCGTGATCGTGTCTTCGACGACACGAAGGATCTGTCGGATCGAGTCCCGAGCGTTCGTCACCGGCTCGTCGTTGATCATCATGTCCAGCGACTGCAGAGCCATGTTGATGTACTCGACGTTGTACGGATACTTGGACGGATGCCGCAGAATGTCGAAGAAAAGAACCGCGCAGCTCGATTCGAAGAAGTATCCATTGTACCTCGACGTCCTACACGACTCATGTTTCCGGATTTGCGTGTGCGCGTACAAAATACAGTCCTGAGCCGAGTCGATCGCCGTCCGACAGGCTTGCCGAAGCCACATGGCACCAACTCCTCCTCCACCAGTACCTGAACCCTCTGGGCTCGAGGCCAGGGCGTAATCTGCCACCAGGAATGGTCTGTAAACGAGAAGAAGACTGTGGTAGAAGAGATTGTACAGCATCAAGAACACAGGATCCTGTGGAAAGGAGTTGTCTGCTTCGTGGGCAGACCCGATGCCGTGATTCGCCGCAAATTCTCGGAGCTGCGCGTGGATGACCTCGGCCGCCTGGTACAACTTCCTCAGGGAGTCGTAACGCTGAGTATAGATTGTCGTCCTTATGTTCTCCGCAATGTGAGCGAGACGACTGACACTGACAAGGAATGGCTGGTCCTCAGGGAAGAGAGTCGATATATCGGCCATCTTCAGCGAGGTCTCCCGGCCCACCGTCATCGAGTACCAGCTCTCCAGTGTGTACAGGGCCCACAGCGTCGCTCGGTACTTCTGTACATCCTCCGAACGAGCCAGGCAGTTGGCGGCCTCTCGATGCAGTCCCAGCGCAAAGGCCTTCCTGCACGCGGTGCCGACACAAAGATACACGAGGTTTGGTCGGCCCATGCCTGTATGATAATCGGCGACAAGCAACGAAAACTGTATCATCTGAAGGCTGACAGTGTCATCAAAGAGCACGGCCTCGTACTTGGCTTTTGCCAAGAGCATCTCAGCGATGTCTGTGTGAGGCGTTGCCAGGGCACCAAGGGCCAGGACCGCGAGCGTGAGTGCCTTGGTCTGGGAGGGCCTGCTTTGGATGTGTTCATCGCTGGGATAGAGGTTCTCCAGCATCCTGTCCAACTCCGCGTTGGTGAAGAAAGGAAGTAGTCGGGCGGTCCACTCCTTGAACTTCTCCAGGAAGACTCTGGCCTGCTCTATGGGAACCTCGGGGAACACAGTGCTTGTCGGGCGGAGGAGATTGCTGGTATCAATACGGGAGGCCGTGCCGAAGAAGAAACTCCGCTGAAGGAATAAATCCAAACCCGCGCCACCTTCCTGGACCTCCCCGTCCGCCTGGCCGTGCGGACCGGACGAGATGATCCCCCTATGCACCTGCTGGAGGAAGGAGAATTGCGAGGCAGGGCCGTAAAACAGGCGAGAGTTTTCGGTACACTCTCTACCGGTGCCGTGCTCATGGACCGCGGCCACGCCTTGGTACACTTTACTATATGCCGAGTCCGACTTGGGTACTGTGTCCTCCTGGACTCGCTCGCTGAAGACGGATGGAGACAGGTCCGGGCCTGTGGGCAACGGGAGAGGCGTCGTGACCCGAGCCGAGTCGCCGTCATTGCGTCCACCGGGAGTGGCGGGTTTGGCGGCAACAGCCCGCTGGATCCCACTCTTCCTCACACGGGTACGAAGACGGTAGGTGCAGTCCTCGGGCCTCTTCTCGCAGCGATTGCAGGGCGTCTTGCCATCACACCGAACCTTTCGTCGCCGGCAAGGCTCGCAGGCCTTGGGGTTCTTCTCCATCCTCTCCGCACGACGGCTCAGAAGATCCACACGACCTCGGGCCGAACAAATACCGGTGCAGAGATCCGAGCAAAACGTGGCTGAAGCATAGCCTAACGTCTTTGCGAGCGTGATAGCCTCCT
The DNA here is from genome assembly GCA_003012965.1 of Juglanconis oblonga. Classification (NCBI taxonomy): domain Eukaryota; kingdom Fungi; phylum Ascomycota; class Sordariomycetes; order Diaporthales; family Juglanconidaceae; genus Juglanconis; species Juglanconis oblonga. Next base: position 13,541 of record MUZH01003459.1, read on the forward strand.
CACCGCAACACCGTGCTGCGTATGGGAGGGGGCTGGCCTGCCCTAATTCCGACGGGTCGATCGGACCCCAGGTCAGGAGTCGTCTGCGCCAATTGAGGGCACGTCTGGAGGGGGCTTCGGATCTACAGCACCTTGGCAATAACACTGACCAGCGTTTCGGGCGTCGAGCACATCGGAATACCAATGTTGAGCAAAGACTGCCTGTGGTCTTTGACAGACTTTGAGCTTTGGCGCCCGGTAAATCCGTTAATCCGAGGCTCCGCTTATCGCGGACGAAGTAGGGCTCGGCCCGAACCTCCTGTCAATATCGGCCGGGATGGTGAAAGTCTGTGCCCGGCATACAGTGTTATTGATGATGAAAGAGGAGAGGAAAGGTCTTGGTGATGGACGAGACCGTGAGGTTGCTCCTTCCAGTGCAACAACGGCATTCGACCTGATTGATCACTGCAATATCAAATCACGCCGATGCATGGCGCAAGACAGGCCGCTTCTCGCGAATCAGAGTCCATTCGATGCGTCCCATCTTTCACCTCCGCAATGAACCTGGCGACGGCAGCTGCGTGAGAGCCATGAGTTCTCACGGAACAGATCCAGCCCAGCCCTGCCAGCCCATACCCGCCGGATGGCGTTGCAGAAACTTCACAGACCCAGCAGTATGATACCAAAAAGAGTCACCGGATCTTGAGAAGACCTGGCCGAGAGAGGCCATCTGCTGACGCGCCGAAGTCTTGCCTGTGATTTCCTCCGTATCCGTGTGCATCAGACTACTGCAGCCGCTCCAAGAGGGGGGACGGGGAGGTGGAGGGGCCTAAGAATGCTGTGCGAAGATGTCCACAATGTCCGCCACACTGTTTGCAAGCTGTAATTCACCTGCCTTTCTTTTCCGCGGTGTAGGTAGCTGGGGAGCAGCAGCAGCTCGCGCTGAAACCCGTCTGCAAAGCTTAGCATACCATCATACTATCATAGTGAGTAGCATAGTACCAATC
>MUZH01003460.1:0-14542 GCA_003012965.1 Juglanconis oblonga
CTTCGCTATCTTATAATAGAGATAGCAGGTGCTATATTATTTTTATTATTATACCTAAGTAATACTACTCTTTTCTACCTATAATCTATTAAGATAGGTTACTATAGTATAGCAACGACTTATTTTAGCAGAGTAACTTATGCCTTAGCAAGTTAGCTGCTATAATACTAAAGGTGCCTAATCCCTAATTATAACCTAATATAGAGGAGAGAATATATTAAGGGTTAAGTTCTTCCGTTCTATAAGTCGTAAATCTATAAAAAAGAAAAACTAGTAGGCGGGGTAAGACACGAATTTATAACCTCTGCAAGGTCTGCTATAGTATATAACTACTGCACTACCCGCCCTAATTAATTAAGTATATAGCTTTCTATAAAATTCTATTATTCCGTTTACTTTAAATAGCTATTATAATCTTAAGAAACTTTATATAAAAATTTTAAAACTTTTACCTTTTTCTTTAAAACTATATTAGGGTAATCCTTCCTCTTTTTAGTTTAAGAAGTTATTAAATTTACTATTTATACGCCTTAGGGTTTCCCCTTTTCTTTCCTATATTAGGGATAGTCCTACTAGTAATAGCCGAATTAATAATAGTTATAATATTTAATATTCGTCCTTATAATTAAAATATTAATATTTATCGGCTTAGATAAAAAGGTTTATAAAGTAATAATAATAAGACTTATAGAAATACTATTAAAACTTCGAAGTAATATTATAAATTCCGGGAACGTTATTAGCTATATAGCTATTTATTAATTAAAGCGTTTTTAAGTTAGTATTAAAAGAGTTACTATTAATAGGATAATCTTATAATTATTAGGCTAGTTTTAAGCCTTTACTATATAGAAAGTTTTATTATATTATAATAGAAACGCTATTATTATCTCCTAAAGTTATTAAGTTACTATATTATAATTAAGTTAATAGCTGCCTTTTATATTATGTTTATATTATTAAATCTTCTCCGGATTTAATTTGAAAATACCTTAAGCTATTTTATTAAAATTATAACTATTAATATATATAGTAGAAACTACTCTTTGAAGGCCTTAAAGCGGCTAAAACAATAATAGAATTAAGCTTTCTTATTACTAATTATAATCCTATTAATAATATACTTCGCCTATATTTTCATTAGCTAGATATTAAGGTGCTTTTATTAAAGTTCCGTAATATATAGAAGAACCTATCGATTAGATATTATATAATAGGGGTACAATTCTTATAAGTCTGAAGGAGAGGGACTTTAAGTCTATATAAAGATCTAACTAATATAATATATTAAAGATAAGTACTGAAATAAAGTTAAGATTTAAAGTGCTAAGAATTACTAAAGAAGAGAGGACTAGTAAATATTAAGCTTTAAATAGGTATTACCTAGTAGATCCAGAGCTAGCCCTATCTCTTAGCTAGGCAAAGCCTAAGCCTATTATAAAGCTGGCTATCTAGTAACGGCAGCAGGCAACGAAGTAATGCTTAAAGACAGAGCTTCTTCCATAGCGTATAAAAATGAACTAATAAATAGCTACGAAGTTATCTCCGATGAAACCCGATATGAAAATACTGAATATCTAATTATTTAACATAATACGCTTAAAGATACGATCGATAACAGAAGTATTATCTTAAAGGCTGTTTAAGGCCGGTATAGTTTTAATTTTTCAGATTTTAAGAGATCTATAAATTAATTCCTAGGGAGAGACCCCCTTAGACCCCCCCTTTTGCCTATAGCGCTTCAGCCTACAGCGTTTTCCTCCTTTACGCTCCTGCTTAATTATAGCTATCCTTAACAGAGTATATACCTTACTTGCTAAGATATTAACTCCCTATTAGCTAATAGCAATGCCGGATATAAATCGGGGTTATAGGCTGTAAAGAAGAAGTATGCTTTACGGCTTGCAGAGCTCGCCTCTAAGCGTTGCTTCTTAATTAATAGCGACCTTCGCCGATATCTCGATTAGCTGGATATTAAGATACTTTCTCTCGAGTTCTAAAATATATAGGAGAACCTATTAATCGGATATTATATAATAAGGGTACGAATCTTATAAGTCTAAAGAAGAAGGACTTTAAATCTATATAAAGGTCCGACTTATACGATATCCTAAAGATAGATACTTAAATAAAGTTAAGATTTCAAATGCTAAGAATAACTATAGGAGAGAGAACTAGTAAATATCGAGCTTCAAATAAATACTATCTAGTAGATTTAGAGCTAAATCTATCCTTTAGCTAAGTAAAGCCTAAGCCTATTATATCTATCTACTCTAGTTTAAGGATTATATCTTTACTCTCTTGCTATTAATAGCACTATATAATCTTAGATACTAGGCTCTTAAGCATTCTCTATTATATAAAAGAAACTATTATAGCTTTTATAGCTATAATAATAGCTTGAAAAATAATAACTACTTAAGATAAGAGTAAATAATTATTAATAGACCTTAAGAGTTTCTTAATAAAAATAAATATTTATATATATATTAGTTCCTAAAATAGGTTAACTAGTCTTAATAGGTTAGAATATCTCCTTATAATAGTAAGGAAGTTTAGAAAGCTATTAATAGTAGTTATTATCTATTAGAAAGAGTAGGTATAAAAGCAGTAGCAGTAACTACTAACTGCCTTCTAAATCGGTACTAGTACATATATCCTTTATTATATCTTTACTTACTAAGCAAACAGCTGAACACACATTATAGCAGTTAGCGGAATTGAATCCATAGTACTATTCTTGTACCTGTAGTATATACCTAGGGATCGTTTGTATTGTGGGCCGAATATGGCCCCTGTTGCCACCTAGTGGATTTGCTTAATGTGGACCTATGAACCTGGATGGTACTTAGCCCCAACGATGCTGCAGCTGGGTCCATATTTGTGACAAAGTGCCAACGTTGTACCAATGGCACTCTCACCAACTACTTGTCTGTACTCAGTCTAGTGCTTACCTAGCGGCAACAGCTCCAAAAATAACTTCTCACCTGCCTGGCTATACTGGGGGGGGGGGCTGACTGTGCACCATGAATTCAGATTGCTCCGATTCATCAAATAGGGCTCTTCGTGCGCGTGCGCTTGAATCCATATGTGCGTCTTTACACACGGAGTTTTTGCGCAACCAATCTTGAATCATGGCTTCCGGAACTGATATCTTGTCCACTGGAATTTCCAGAGATGGAGCAACGGCTGTGATTGTGACTACAGTCTTGACTTTCCTTGCAACCTTGCTGTCTCTAACGCGCTTCATACTCAGAAGAAAGGCTAGCTGTGGTACTGACGACTATGTGCTGATGGTGGCGCTTTTCTTCTTATTGATCCAGCTTGCTGCAGCTTACATACGTATGCCTCTTCAGTCTCACAACCCATCTTCATATGGATTACTGTCGCTCACAATTTTTGCAGTCGCCTTTATGGGCGGCGAAGGCGCTAGCACCGAGTACCTGGCCAAACATCCGGAAAAGATCACCATTTTACTTCAGGTCAGCCGCTATGATTGCGAATACAATCTAGAGCTAGTCTCTCACTATCTCTCTTTAGCTCATATACTTCCCTGAACTCAGCTATACCATGGTTGTTGTGTTGATCAAAACATCCATCCTCTACTCATACAAGCGAATTTTCGGTCATGTTAAGAGGACAAAGTACCATATCTACATCCTTCTCGGTCTCTCATGGTCCTGGGGCATAGCAGTCTTCTTTACCTGCTTGTTCCAATGTACCCCGATCGACAAGGCATGGATACCAGAGAAGCCCGGACACTGCATTGAGACAATTCCCTTCCTCTGGGGAAATTCAATCTCCAACTTCTTGATAGACTGGATGATTCTCGCAGTGCCGATTATTCCAGTTCTCAAACTGCAACTACCACCTGCACAAAAATTCTTGGTTACGCTGTCATTTCTTTGCGGATCACTGTGAGTACTGCCTACCTATAAATGGAACATCACTGCTGGTTTGCATGGGAGTCCGGGTGCTAAGAATATGGTACTAACTTGCAACCTATGCTCGTCACAGAGCATGCATCGCAAGCACAATCCGTTCCGCAAGAACAGCGACATTTGACCCGAGCAACCTGGGAGGTATATTTCTTCTATACTGTTCCCACTTTATCTCCTTCAATCACTGCTCTCAATCAGTCAACTAATGCAGGCTCTTCTTGCCCAGTCTCGGATTTTGAAGCATCCATCTGGGTATATAGTGAGCCCCCGTTGGCCACAATCTCATGCTGCCTCCCGTTTTTGAGTCGACTTTTTGGCTCAAGGATTATGAATGGGGTCCAGCAGATCACAGGACGCATTACTAGGCGCAGAACCAGGGCCAAGGGCTCGTCTGGTGATAATAGCACCAAGCCGCCGATTCACAGGGGCGTGTACCGTCTCGACTCCTACCTGGATACGGAAGCAGATGCGGAGACAGATAATGATACGAGCCGGCTGTACACCGGTCAAAATATCCAGATGGTGACTACTACTAGTGTTCAGAGTCGAGCTTTGCGCATTCCTGAAGACCGCAACATGGAGTCATATCATTTCACTGTGTCCACATCGCCATCACAGGCAGAGGTTTGAAGAAATGTGCTTAGATGCATGGGAATTCGGTACCCAGGTAAATAGTTTGAGACTGGGAAGAGTTTTAGCTTATCGTCCGACATTTCGGGTGCGTTTCAACATTGCTTGTTTGTTCGTTTGTATCATCAGGCCAATAGTGAAGCAAACTATATAACTTTCGACCACATTGTGGACTGTGTTCATTATATCGCCAGCAGCTTTCTCCAACGGGTGGGATGTGGGCATGTTAACTTTGGCCTACAGGAACAAGGTTGGCTATTTCTTGTCTAACCTCCTCCCTAACAGAGACCTGGGTAAAAGATTCAGGAGTGATAGAGAGCCTATTATCGATCAGTCTATAGGGGAATACTCTTCCTACTTATAGCCGCCAGTCCTCCCACAGGTACCTTCTCCTTCCTTTGTTACTGCAGGCTGGCTATGACCAGTGGCGATAGTACTTTCGATAGTACTCTCTTTGATAAACCTGTCCTTCTGCCACTTCCTTTGTTCCAGTGGCTTTAACTCTTTATTTCAATACTGGCACTCTCTGGATTGTATGTAATTTTCCAACAGAATCCCGTCCGCCACAGGTGGTGACTTTGGGGTCTCTCGGGCTGACTATTGGGGCAATATCTGGGGCCAGAAATATCGTCCGGACTGCCTTGTTGACCCTTGGGTAACTGGTCGAGGTAAAACAAACAGAATGTGTCTGGTTGTTAGTATGGTCTAAAAAAAAGGGACTTGTTCGCTCTTCTAAACGTTGTTGCCGCTGGCGGCCCCGTAAGGATATCTCGTACTTGTCATTGTTGGAAATAGGCCGTCAATATTTATGGTCAAGTGACATGGGTACACAATTTAGACTGGAATTGCGACTATGTAGGCACAACCCCTTGCTCCTCAGAGACGCAGATACCTTGGACTACTTCCGAGCAGACGGCAAGTGAATGGACTGCTCTGACTTTCGCGCCCTGTGGATTTTCCTGGTACTTTGTGAGCATATTGACTATGGCCTATTGCATCCTTGACCTGCACAAATCAAACACACAGACGGGATAGAAGATTCAATGTAGAAAGCATGGACTCACATCAAGTAATAGAATCTCTTCTCGTTAGTGCGCAGGATGTCTTCCTGTGCGGCCCTCACCGCCTCCTCTGCTTCGTCCTCGGACATGAACCCGCCATTCGACAAGATGGGCTTCCCTGCGAGGGTCAAGAAGCGCAGCATATTGTCGAGAGACACCTCTCCAATCTGCCGCTCGCGTTTATCCTCGGGCCAGTCACCAATGGGCCATCGGAACACCTCTTCTTCGACGTCCACAAATCCCGCCTCGATGAGCCCCGTGACTTGTTTCTGTGTCACGCCGTAGTCCAGGCCGTCTTGGCGCCAGCTCATACCGGCCAAGCGCACGAAATTGATGAGCGGCGAGGCTTCCGGGCAGTCGAATTCGGACGCCTCGGCGCGCAGCGGATGGGAGAGATCGAGAATTTCCAGGCGGCCGCTGCCCGGTTTGAGATGCAGGAAACAATTGTCGCGGAACGACGGCCAGTTGCGGATGCCTGACGTGATCATGCGGGCGTGGATAAAGTCGAAGTGATTCTTCTGGAAACAAGTCCACTGCGGGTCGTTGGCGTTGTGTCGTTTGAAGTGCAAATTTGGGGGCAGGGCACCGTCTGATTCTCGCGGAGGGAGCACTAGGTCCGTGGCAACCACCTCGGTCTCCGGAAATGAGCGGGCCATGGCTTCAGCCCAGATGCCAGTACCGGTGCCTACATCGAGGATAGATGAGAGGTTGGAGTGGAGGACGGTCGTATGTAGTCTATCTTGAAGGGTAAGAATCCACATTTGGTGCTGAATATCTATGAAGGTGTCAGACACTTCCGACTTGGTTTAAATCAAGTCGGAGGCAGAGATCGCAAGCACGAGTACTCAGGGATCGGCGTTGTAAATATGAGAAATTTATTTCTAACCCAAACGATTTTGTTCAGCCTATCCAGTATTAGCAAACAGCTCATGGCGAGACTCTAGTTCATTTGACGGATCGAGAGACACATACCGAGTCCTCCACTTTCGCCATAACATAAACCGGTGTGGAATTCATCGCGTCTGACTTCATCATATCGCCGTATCTGTGAAAGGTCCGGGCACAGGTTGCCGAGGGTGCGGCTTGGAAGTTTCAACGCGTCTGTCTGATATCTAGGAACGCAAGCAATTTGTGGAACTGGCGTGTGCTTGCCTTGATGAGGTTTAGGTAAGTCCGGCACCAGTTATGCGCCTCACCGATTAGGGCATTTCGGGGCTAAATTCCGTAAGCCGTGGTGAGAAAGGCGGGAATGCAGACCGGCCGTGCTTAGTGATGGGCTGCATGCGATGCAACGAGACTCCATCAAGGCACAGCCCCCTGGATTGACCAGTACAGAAGTAGCACTATGTTCCTCCGTACCAGGGTACATGGGAAATACCTGCTTGAAAGAGCTTGAGCCCACCAGTGCCCCTACAGTGCGCCCATGAAAAGTTACACAACACATCCTTAATGTAATCTTGCCGGCTTATATCGTGAAGGCCGGACTAATAAGAAGCCCGTCTTTTCATAGCTAACAGAGCAGGCAGGTTTCCATCGCAGTAATTAATCGAATTTCTGGGATCTTACTTTCCTTCTTTTTTTCCCCTTCCCCGTAAGATAAACACCGCAAGAGTCCTGTAAAGATGGGTACAAACTATGCCTGGTGGTGGCTTCTTGGTGGCGCCCTGCTACTGTACCAAGTAGCGATCATCGTGTATCGACTCTATTTCCATCCGTTGGCTCGTTTTCCGGGCCCGAAACTGGCTGCGGCTACCAAGTGGTACGAGGCGTGTTTCGATCTATGGCCTGGTGCCCAGGGTACATTCTATCGAGAGTTGCAGCGCATGCATGATATTTACGGTATGTGTCGAGATCAATCAACTGACTGTTCCACCTCTTGCACAAAGGCAAAATCTCGATAGAAGCAGGCAAAACTGACCATGTTCTTTCGCAACAATCAAGGCCCAGTTGTCCGTATCAATCCCGAAGAAATTCACATCCGAGATTCGACATGGCTTGATACCCTCTATGTCATGCCAGCCCGCGTAAGTCTCACCCAATCCTGTTCATTCTAACAGAAATGAATGATGATTAAGAATTCAATCGTTTCTCCTCGCAGGGAGCTCGCAACAAACCTCTTCCAGCTGCCATGATGGCCGGGGCACCAGGCTCAGGTAAACGCAAATTATCCCTACTCCCTTGTATACCCAGGTTTTGAGCAAGTGCGTTAAATTAACACCATATTTCACATCGAAGGGTTTGGGACCGTCTTCCATGATGTCCATCGCAAGAGACGCACCTCCATGGCGGCGCTGTTCTCGAAAGCGGCCACAGCGAAAATGGCGCACATTATGTACGACAAAGCAGGAACGTTCATGGCCAACGTGGAAGCGCAGATTGTACGAGACGGGTGCGCGGAAACCCGCCAGAATTGGCTTGCATACAGTCTGGATGTCTTGACCGGCTGCTTCTTTGACCGGGGCATGGACCTCCTCCTGGACGAGGACAAGGCACGGGCATGGTCGATGACGGTCGGGGCGGTCGCTGCATCGACGCCGTTTGCCAAACAGTTCCCGTGGTTCATACCGATGGCGAGACGATTGCCCATGTACCTGCTCGAACGACTGACGCCCGAGATTTCTCGACTTTTGAGACTACGGCAGGTCAGTGGGAACGTTACCTATCCATCTCCGCGCGCGTCCCGAATTTGTGTGCCCCCATATAGTAAATGGAAACAAGTAGCTGACGAGACTCGGACTTTTTACTGCAGGTATTGGAAGTCCAAGCTACCAAGGCCGCAATGCTTGCTTCCCAAGGAGTGTTTTCGGAAAGCACAACTACCATCGAGACGAACGTACACAAGCTATATCAGACCATTCTGTCTTCTCCGGTGCTGGATGCCCGCGAAAAAGACCCAGCCCGAATATCTCAGGAGGCTTTCGTCGTCTACGTGGCAGGAAGCGAGACAACATCACGGATTCTCTCGAACGGGGTCTTTTATATCCTGGAGAATCGAGAGAGGGTACTGCCACGACTGATGCGGGAGCTTCTGCAGGTCATGCCTGCACTAGACACCAGGGCATCGATTCAAGAGCTGGAGCAATTGCCATGGCTGGTAAGAAACAAACGATTATAACCTAGAGATGTTCAAAAGCTCCGGAGAAAGTCTGCTAATCAAGCTATCTCATAATAGACTGCGGTAATAAAGGAAATTTTGCGAATATCTGCCGTGCCTACCTCAAGAACGCCGCTAATTGCCCCTTACGAGAATTTGAGTTATCAAGGCTGGACTATCCCATCAGGCGTACGTATTCCGAATAACATGAAATCATCTACTATTTTATTGTCCCAAAACTTACATCGTTTTACAGTTTGCTGTCAGCATGACATTGCGCGATATCCTCCTGGATCCCGAGGTTTTCGAGGACCCATATGATTTCCGGCCAGAACGCTGGCTCTCGAGCAACCCGAAACTGGAGCATATATCCCGCTATTTCGTGCCATTCGGTCGCGGGAGTCGTATGTGCATAGGTATCAAGTTCGTATAACATCCCCCCCCCCTCTGGGCCTCTGGTGGGCTGTGTACCAATGTCACAAAATTACTGACTAACCGTTCCCTTCTATCTTGGTGTAATAGCACTGCTATGGCTATGCTTTATATTGGCTTCGCTGTGTTCTTCAGAAGAAAGGAGTACATGCTCTTCGATACTTTTTACAGTCGTGACATAGAGACGCAACGCGACTTCTTCAATGGAGAGACATCGTTCGAGAGTAAGGGGGTCAGAGTAATGTAGCTAGATAGAGAAGTATAGTGCCGGGCAATCTAGCGGAGCCAGGAGCAGCAAGCAAACCCTATTCAGGTGAGAGGGTATAATTATGATTTACTCCGATTGCTTTTCAATCATCGTATAGTCTTTAATACAATGTCTTAAGTCGAAAGAACAGCTATTAATGAACTAATTTACGTATAAATTAAAAAGCTTGCAAACTAATATATAGGCCTTCTATAATAAGGATATAAGCAGAGTTGTGAAATACAAAATATAAGTATAAAATGAAACATTTTCCAGAAAGACAAATATAAAATATTAGAAATAAATATAAATATAGATAACAAATTATTTTATATTTATATTTTTTATTTTCATCTAAATTCGAAACATTAAAGTTTAAAATATAACCTATAGATACTAAGTTCTAACAAAATACACTAAAACCCTAGCAAAAAAAAACCTGAAACCGTTTCTTTATAGCTAGTTTATATTAAGCAAGAAATATTATTTCAGCTTGAATTTTAAGGTTTAAAAGAGAGGTTAGCTAAGAGTAGAGTTAGAGTAGGCAAGCTCTAACAGGATAGCCTTATATAAGCTAAGTAGTTATTATTTTTAAGCTATTAATATAGCTATAAAAGCTCTAATAGTTTTCTTTATATAATAAAGAATACTTAAAAGCCGAGCACCTAATATTATATAGTGCCGTTTATAGTAAAAGAGCAAAATAATAGCCCTTAGACTAGAGTAGAGAGATAATAATAAGATTATAAGAGCTATATAAGCTAGTTAATGCTAACTTATAATGCTATTAAAGTCTAGATTTTATTACTATATTTAGTCCCCTCTTATAAGCTAATCTAAGCTATAATATAGAGATTAGATGCTTATAAGAGATTTTGTATTAGACTCCTATATAGTATATAAGCTTATAACCTAGATATAATTATATTAAAATAGTAAGCAAATATATTTAGTTTGTAACTATTTAGTTCTAAGCTAACTCTGCATTATTATAGCAATAGTTGTTCTTTAAGATCTTAATATAACTATAAAAGCTATATTATCTCCCTTTATATATTAGAGAATGCTTAAAACCCTAACTTAGATATATACTAAGTCGGATATAATACTAAGTCGGATACTTTTTCTTACTTAAGAGACTTCGACTCGAAATATCTTAACTAATAATATATTAATTTAATTAGAATAAGCTAACCCGTTATCGCTAATTATTTTATAGCCTATAGATAGATTTATATATTATAGCCTATATTATAATAGACGCTATATTATTTTAAACCTATCTATCTCTATTTTAATAAACTATTATTTTTATACTATTCGTCTAATTTCTTAATAAATATACCTTTCTCGACTAAAACCTTCTTTATATTAAGTATAGAAATATCTCCTCTATCCTATAGTAAAGTTCTTTTTACCTTATAGCGCTGATTTAGCATTATATTTGCTTTATAAAATATATAATTCTCTAACTCTATAAGGGCAACCCGATATAAAATTGCCTATATAGCCTTATTAACCTATTTAATATTTTGAAAATTCGATATTTATAAGTTAACTCAATAATTAATAATTCGTTTTTTAATTAAAGTTAATTGCAAAAGCGCTTTTATCGAGTTATATAGTATTTAAAGAGTTTATTACTTAGGTAATTTAATAGGTATTTCTAAAGGTATTAGTATTAATAACTAAATATCTAGCTTCGAAATAATAGCTTACGGATTAAAATGTGTTAGCCCTACCCCTTAAAAGCTACCCTAGATATTTTTATAAGTTACTAGTTTTAAGAAAGCCTAATAAAAGGCGTAGAAGAACTTAACCTTAGCAGTATAATTAATACAAGCCTTAATAAATATATTAAGTTAGTAGCTATATCTTTACTTTAATATATTAAAATTGCCTATATTAACAGGTTTAATAAGGTAAGAAAAATATAAAGAGTGGTAGAGGGTAATAATATTATTCTCCTAATAATAAGTCTTAAATTTGTAATTAATATAGCTCTTATAGCCGTCTAGAATAAATAGTCGATAGCCCTCCTTTCTTTAGGATTTTATGAATTTATTAAATACTACTACTATTTTAAGCTTATCTTATTATCTATTTACTTATTTAAAGTTATTTTAATTATCTAATTATTTAAAAAGCCGCTCTTTATATATTAATTAGTGAAGTAATAATATCCTTAGATAATAAGATATAGCAGAATTATATAATTAGTCGTATATTAGAATAATTAGCCACGTAGTTATATATAAGGCATAGTAGAGATTCCAGTATTAGCTACTATAATAGCTAGCAGACTAGAATTAGGCGCGATATATATGCCTAAAATAAGTACTTAGACTTTATATAGAGATCGGAGACTTTACCTCCTCTTCCTTAATATATAGTAGAGCTTAGTATATATTTATCTCTACTCTATTGCAATATCTATATTTATAAAACGATTATACTAAAGGCTATTCAATATTATATTATAATAGATAATTACTATTATTTATTCTCTATTATTAAGCTATACTAATCTTAGCTTTTCGATACGATTAATATATATAATTACTATTAAATGTCGAATTATGCTTATTATAAAGCTAGTCTTATCGAAGTTATAGATATTAGAGTTATAAATACTATATTTCACCTATATATTTTCGACTAGTCGAAACTAATCCTTAACAATCTTCGGACTTTTATAAAAGGCTCTTTAATAGTTATATATACGATTAAAACGTATTTTTATATATACGACTAAAACGCATTTTAAGCTCTTCTTATTAGTATATAAAGCGTTAACCCTAATATATCTTAATATATATATTTCGCTACTTTAGCAGAATATTAGCTATATCTTCTATATTAGCAATCTATAAGAAAAATCCTTCTAAATCCTAATTAAGAATATAATTCATAATAAATTTCTCCTTAAGTTATAATAAAAATTAAGAGTTTAGTAATTTAGTAGTTTAGTAGCTTAAGCCGATTTAATATATATTCGATCGCTAAATGTCGTGCACCTACCCTAGAGAGTCAAGGCTAGGTATTATAGTTGGATCACTGAATTTAAGATTAAGAGGGAGAAGATACTATATTCCCTAGGTAGGTAGTTCAGTCTTAAATTAATAGACGAAATAACGAACTGAATCTTAAAGAAGGAAAGAAAGCCTTCTTCTACTAAAGTAGGCCTCGGCCTGCCTTTTACTCCTATTAGCCTGCTAACTAAACCGACCTCTAGTCTTTATAACCTTATAGGTCTAAGTTTATAATAACTATTCCCCCCTCTATAAATAACCGTCTGCAGTTACTAAAGTTGCTATAATATTCGGTATTATAGAGAGTAATTTATACCGTTTTAGTAGTTAGAGTTATAACTGCCTAAGTTATAAGTTATAGGGTATAGCGCTTATCTAGGGCCTAGATATATCTTATCCGTTATAGTCCTCGAAATTCTAACCTCTCTTCTCTCTTATAACTAGATCCCTCTAGTAGTTCTATTCTTCCTATTATACCTCGAGTTCTAAACTATTATAGTTTTTTCCTAAATCCTATTTAAAATGCTATTATCCTAATCGTTACGATTCCTATTAGCTAGTCTAGTCGGGGGATGCCTAATCGTTTCGTCTTATAGAAAAAGGGTAAGGTTCTCTAACTTTTAATATATCTATTATTCTTATTAATCGGGAATACATCTTATCGATAGAAAAACTATATCTTTTCGGTTTTAGCTATAGCTATAATTCCTTCCTTCTTTAGCTAATAATAACCTTCTTATCTCGATTAAATAGCTTTATCTTTTAGCTATAACTTCTATCTATTACTAAGCCTCTACTTTTAATTCTTTACTTATCTGCCCTTATATCTTAATCTTTATAATATCTAATANNCTATAATCCTCGAAATTCCAACCTCTCTTTCCTCTTATAACTAGATTCCTCTAATAACTCTATTTTTCCTATTATCCCTCGAGTTCTAAACTATTATAGGTTTTTCCTAAATCCTATTTAAAATGCTATTATCCTAATTATTACGATTCCTATTAGCTAGTCTAGTCGGGGGACGCCTAATCGTTTCGTCTTATAAAAAAAGGGTAAGGTTTTCTAACTTTTAATATATCTATTATTCTTATTAATCGGGAATATATCTTATCGATAGAAAAACTATATCTTTTCGGTTTTAGCTATAACTATAATTCCTTCCTTCTTTAGCTAATAATAACCTTCTTATCTCGATTAAATAGCTTTATCCTTTAGCTGCAACTTCTATCTATTACTAAGCCTCTACCTTTAATTCTTTACTTATCTGCCCTTATATCTCGATCTTTATAATATCTAGTAATAGTTCTAATAATAAGGTAATCGTTAATAAGTATAAGTCCTTCCCTTAATATACCTTTTTATAAGATTATTAACCTACTAATATATTCTGCCTTAGAGCTATCTACTCCTGCTCCTTATTAGGCTATTAATGCCTTAACTCTATCTTCTGCCTTAGTCTGCTTATCTTATACCCTAATTATACCTTCTAGTCCTATATCGGCTTATTAGCCTACTTACTCTATAGCTTTATAAGTTAACTAGCTCCTACTTCTATATATTTAGGAGGCTCCTTATCCTAGTCCGGCTGCCCCTATTAATAATAGGTTTATCCTTTTTACTTTATACTTCCGATTATAACTAATATTATAAATCTTAGGTGCCGATAATAATAATAATAATATTAAGGAGATTCCTGCCTTTAAGGTTCGACGGACTCCTCCTTACTTACCTGCTCCTTACTCTAGTCTTTATAATATGCCTGCCTCCCCTTCTCGCCCTAGTAGTATTCTTACGCCTGCTTGCCCCTTTTAACTTATCCTTCCTAAGTATAAATAGTTTATCCTTAATATTACTTAGGCCTTTTATAATATTAGGATATTAAACAACTTTGCCTATAATATATTCTTCGGTATATTATATAAGCAGAAGAATATTAATATAATTAATATTATTTATAAGTTACTTAAATAATCGATTAATTAGGGAGATATTATATTTTAGGGTAAGGAGGTGCTTAGTCTAAGTAAGAAATATAAGGCAGGTAATTAGTATTATCTTAAGACTCTATTAAAGCGGGCTTATTATAATAGTCGCCCTAAGGA
>MUZH01003461.1:0-14543 GCA_003012965.1 Juglanconis oblonga
TCGCTGTGCTGAACCCGGGGAGGCAAACTGTGCTTTGTCGATGTTGCTGAGAATCTCAAGCCAAGTTCGAGTTTGTGTGGTTCCAAGGTTGTGGTTTGGGAGGCAAGTCGCCAGTCGGGTCCGAGGGTTTGGGAGTGGACGACGTTGGTGGGGTTGGAGAAGGTATCAAGGTATCATCAACGTTAGTGGCCTCCCCAAGATCTGGCTGACTAACTAACAGCAGTCCCAGATTAGCGAACCAAGCACCGCTTGCAGGGATGGGGCTTCCAGAAGGAAAGCCGGCTGCACCCAACTGGAAGGGACGGGACGAGCAGAGAGACGGTGGGGCCAATCGGTCGGGAGGTCTAACAGAGTTGGCAGGGACGCTTGCCGTTATATGGGCAACAGGTACGTAGGTATATCCTCAGTGAACCTGTCAGGTTGTGAGAAGAAGAAGGAAAGAGNNGGGGGGGGGTCCTCAAGTCACCATAGTCTGCACCATTGTATACATTGTCTGCTTAAGAAAAATAACTACCTAGGAGCTACAATATCGACTCAAACCTCCGAGTTGCTTCTCTGTTCCTGTACGGATACTGTACGGATAGGCATCCCATGAATGATCTAGTGCGGTCACACCCCATCGTGCGCTAACAACCAGGCTAGCATTGTCTGTGCGAGGCTGTTAAGCTAGCCTCGGCCATCCCGAACTTAGCGGCCGATCCCGTGGTCTATCTCTCCCTCCTCCTCCTCCTCCTCCCCCTCAGCAACCACATCAGGGCCTGCAGAAGACCGGCCTGCCAACACCAAATACAATCCCACGCATCGCCCATCGACCATCGCCCACCGCTCATCAGACCACCTCACCTCCCTTAGACCATCTTGCATACCTTGGTCACGATGGCTTGCATCTCTCGCTCCACCACCCTCTCTCCCGGGAGGGAGGCGTCCTTGTTCCAGCCATAACGACCCCCACCGCAAGACCCAACAGGAGGCCCTTCCGCTGTCTCGGCCGTCCGCCGCAGCCGTGCAGCCGTGCAGCCGTGCAGCCGTGCAGCCGTGCAGCCGTGCAGCACGCCCCCCCTCCCCATCCCGTCCTTGGAGAGAGTGGAGATCACGCATTCTTGTCCTTCTCAGCCTCACGCATCCCGTATTTCAGGTCCGCATGTCCTGCAGCCTACCTTGTGTGAGCTGCGTATTTCCATCTGACTACCGTTTCGAGACGCGCACAACCTTTCTTCTGGCCAAACCATAGCACTTGATTTGTCACCCAACACCAACAGCAACTGGCGCCGACGATCACGAACTTGTCTCGCCTTGCCCCCCCCCCCCAGCTACAACTATCTGCCACGTCGGACAAGATCGATCACTGGCAAAGTGCCGCTTAGGTCAAGCCGTTCGTTTTCGAGCGCCACCTTTTGCGTCTCCCCGGACGGGAGTGCTGACACCGGGTAGCTGGGCACACCACATGTGTTTGCATTCCGGGAACTACCTCCTGCAGAAAACCCTTCCGGCTAGGGACGGTCAAAGGAAGGTTGTCTCACGGGAGGGTATCCCACAAGGCGCCCAATCTAGCATGAGGTGACGTCGCGCTCTGCTCCATCATCGTCAGCCTCTTTCGCTTGTGCACGTGGCGAGGTCGCATCAGAATCTTGGACGCGTGCGGCGTCATCGACATCCGGCGCCCAACGGATCAACACCAATCTCGCCAGTCTCCGCGTGGACATGTTCCGACATGCCGGGTTGCCAACGCTCATGGGAAGTGACGATGCGCACAAGTTGCAGTGCTTCTGCGGCGGGCGGGATCCAGTTCTCCTTTCAGCAACCACCCGGCCGGAAGGATTCCGAGTTCCGAGCCGCAAGGACCCGCGAGACGACGCGCCTCGCCAGAAGGAAGTGCTGACCCCATCGGACATGTTTCCAGCCCCGGCACGCACCTTTCGGAGATTAGCCCGCAGCGGAATATCATGGCAACTGATCTGTCGCAGGCACAAAACCCCCACGACGGAAGTCGCATGCGATTGCCGTCATGTGATTTCCGCCGTGGCCGAGTACGATGCGTGGCGCATTACCGGTCATTGTCCATTACTGGTGAGACTGTCGATCTTGCTCACGATGAGTTCGTCTGTGGATGCTACGATCTTGACCCAAGCGGGACACGACGCAGGAATGGCTAACGAACCGAACCGACGGAAGCTTTGGCGTGCTTCTAGCGTTTCTAGAACGAGTGCCGGTGGAGTCACCCATCAAAGATGCAGAATCCTCAATTTCCCTTCACGATGGAAGGACGGCGTTTGACCCCTAAAACCCCTGTGGGTCCTCCTGTTTTCTCACCAAGGGGGAGCTCGGGCCAGGTGTTTGTTCTAGAAGGATTCTAGCCGTGATCGCAGATGATTTGCGAAATGGCCGGACTGTGAGCCTCAGCGACAAGCAGCGCACTCTTGCAAGGCGGCTCCTCTGGGGAGGCACATGGAGGCGGCGAGCTTACGTGAGGCCATCCATATGCTGTCCATCTGTCTGTTCGATTCGTCTTCTGTCACGACACACATCTGTCTCCTTCGAGACCGTTACTCCGCTGTAGCTCATCTTACCCACGGAAGTCCTACACTAGAGGCCGCTGCGCGACGTCACGCCGTTGTTCTTAGGAATGGGCCCTTGGGCCTTCGGAGATGCCCACCCTCGCCAATCCAAAATGAGGCTCTGCCAACGTCGCATTCGGAGCGCTAAAAGCGTCCCGGGGATCTTATATTGGGTGTGCCTCAAAGCGGAGCGGAGCTAGACCTCATCACCAGCGACACCGATCACCCCTCGTATCTGGGGGCAGTTTCGAAAGATGAGCAGCAGCACCAGGGTGCATCATTATTCCGTGAGACTCGTGACGAGTCAAATCGAACACACAACTGCGTACCTCGAAGCGGAAAGACTGTCCTTGACTCGGCCCTGCAGGTCTAGGACTCGACGCCTGGAGTTCTTGGAGCCCTCTCGGCTCGTCCCGGACACTTGCGCATGCATATGCGGTTACGTTGCGATGATCATCATGGTGCAGGACAAGCGCTGGCGACATCTCCTCGACGGCAGGAACCTGCCTTGGGTATTCTCGGCCGGGTTGAGCGATAGTCTTACAGGATACCTTGAAGTATGAGACTGTGGTACGGGAGTCAACACCAGTCAGAAAGGATCGGCTCCATCCGATTCAAAAGACTTCGCCTGGCAGGAAGACATCATTGTCAGGAGAGGCGCCCCGTCTAAGTAAGAGGCATCGTCAGAAGCATCCCTTGGCCAGTTGCTTGGCTTGGTTTGTCTTTTTGCTATCATGGTAGACTCTACGGCTGTCATTCCATCACATGTCTGGCACCTGTTGAGGTTGTGTGTATGGGCATCTATCCAGTATCCACCCCTGCTCTCCCTCTTCCATTGTTGGCAATATTGATACCGGCATCATTAGCCCACATTGTGCCGAGTGTTGTTTGTTTCTGGCCAATGAGTACAAAGAGCAGGACAACTCAATACTAAGAGCACGTCCAGTGACGACTCCTCTATCATCACTAGTCCGAGAGTCCATTGAAGAATGAAGCATTTCGCCTTTTTTGGCTACACACCCTTTCACTATTCCCCAGATCACCATCGCGGACTCGTCCCCCGGTTTGTCTTTGTCCCCTGACACGGCTACGTGCCGCAGCAACTCTCCTACATGCTGCCTCGAAGGTTTTGAAGGCCTTTCACAAGCTCACTACTGACAAAGGAACACGGCGCATAAAAGGTGCCTGTGTGCTATATTCCTCACTATGGACTCTATTCATAGGCCGGCAGGGTGAGTTGTACCTGACTAGTGACACGGTTTACATCGCGGGTAGGTCCATGTTTGGTCTTTGTCACGGCTTCAACACTGGGATTCATTACCAAGGAGTTTGTGAGATTCTTTCTTCTACGGGAAGGTTATGCAGCTTCGTTGTACCTGACAGGTCATGGTATTAGTGCTCGCTGGTTTGCTTCTGTCTTTACTTAACATTTTTCTCACAGCTTGCTTTTTGCTCTGCACCACCCACAATCATTCACACTCGAGGAGTTCACGACTGTTTGTCACTCCTAGATATTGCCTGTTACAGTCGACTCTAAAAGTCACCTTTCGAGTTTGTTGACTCTGGACGAGCCAACACCTCCAGTACAGAGGCCAGCATACGTTCAAATTCCTTACAACATCTCTCGGCTGGTCCACGACCAAGAGCTGCTCTTAAGAAACCAGCACCACGGTACCCATACTGGACACCACAGTCGACATCCTTCAACAAACCACCTCACAACCCTGAAAATGCCTTCCCTAGCATCGGTTCAATTCTCCTGCCAATCCACCTACCCCAACCCACCCCCAGAGCCCTGCCCCTGGCTCTGGCGCTGTCACAACTGCCACATTTGGTACCGTCTTGCCACGACCCAGCGCTGCCTGGAATGTGACCACAAGTTCTGCCTCAGCGACTCTTCATCTCCCACCACTACCTCCTCCAAAAAACGCAAGCGGTTCGGCGGGCCCTGTCGCGCTGAGTTTGACTACATAGGCTGGGCGGCGCGTGGCGCGTGGAAGCGGTCCGTGTTGTTGAACAACCGCAACACGCACGAGAAACTTCGGCAGAGCCAGAAAGCTCTCCCCAACCACGAGGCGACAAAAGAGGAGGAACATGAAAAGGGCGGCCTCCTAATGGCCGCCCGCCGCTGGCTGCCCTTATCATCGCTAACAACCTCGTGGGGCGACGAGCACCGCGCGCTGGAGCACGGAATCGAAGCACTCACGAACCGCTTCAGCGAGAAGAAGGAGGCGCTGTATGTGCGGCGACGGCATAATTGCTGGCTGCACTGTGATTTCCCGTCCGAGTGCCACCATGCAGTGTATAAAGCCCAGCAGGAGGGAAGACCCGTGCTCGCGCGGGCCAGGGCGGCGGATGAGGCGTATTTGGCCAAAATGGGGGAGCAGAAGACGAGGGGAAAAGAATCGTCGAAAATCGGGAAGATCGGGGATGGGTTTCATGGGAATGTCAGTAACGGTTTGAGCAGGGAGTTGTCGGGGCGATCCGCGACGAGAAAACCGGCAATGGAGGATGATGACAGCAGTAGCAGCAGCAGCAGCAGCAGCAGCAACGACTGCAACTCCGACTCTGGCTTCGACGCGGAGGCGGATGGGATCATCAAGGGCCAGGAGCCCATCTCCCCCATCTTGCCGTTGGACGAGCTCGAAGCCGAAATTTCTCCCACCACGGTCGAGCGCCGCAGTTCTGTCGTTCTAGACGGCGATTATTCCTGCGACACCTTCAAGAAATCCGTATGCGTCGTCTCCAAATCCGCCTCCATCCCCCGGATGCCACAGACCAGTCCCGAGTTCGAGATCTACGCAGATGACAGCCCCATCTCCCCTCGCGTGCCACCATTCACCTCCTCTTCCACGGCCTCACCCATGCCTATCCCAGGCACACCGAATGGCAACTCCATCACCACGCGCGACTCCGCCGCCGAGGAGGAAGACGACCTCGACACCTTCCTCAGCTCACTGTACGCCAACGGCCCGCGTGGGCGACGACACAAGGCTGAGAAAGTCCAGCTTCCCCTTCCTGCCTCCCCCTCTTCGCAAGGCTCTGCAAACGCAGACCAGCAGTTCCTGCAGAGCTTCACCCCCTTCGAGTCCTTCTGGGACGTCCCGCGCGCCACCACGTGGCCGCACAAGCCCACCTCCCGCGAGCGCACCACAGTACCCCCATCGCCCGTCGACTGCGCCGCCGCCCTCGAGACCCCCCAGCAGCTCGAGCAAGCGTACAGCGAAGGGGCTTGGCTCGCCGACACGGACGACAGCGGCTCCCGCAGAAAAAGTCGCCGGCTCTCGCGCGCGCAACGGATGCTGACGCTGCTGGGTCGGCGGACGAGTCTGCCCCCGTCGCCGCCGTCGCCGCCGTCTTGTTCGCCCACATCACCATCATCATCACCTTCTTCTTCTTCTTCTCCTTCTCCATCTCCATGGGAGACACCACAAGTCCCCCGCGCACAGAGCGAGATCCAGAAGCAGCAGCAGCAGCAGCAGAAGCAGGTTGGTTGTCCCGAGGACTGCGTCATCACCCCGTCTTTGTGCGCCGGATCCACAGCGGCGGATGAGTCAACGCCCTCCTCTGTAGCAATTGTCGATGTCGGTGGGGATGGCAGCAGCGTGCGCGATGGCCTTGAGCCGGGCATCATCATGACTGATTCGCAGACGGGCGGGGAAGAACAACAAGGAGAACAAGGAGAACAAGAAGAAGAGGAGGAGGAGGAAGAGGAGGAGGAGGAAGAGGAGGAGGAGGAAGAGGAGGAGGAAGAAGATAGGGGAAATAGCTCGACGAGTCCAGATGGAACACCGCCACCAACACCACCACTACTAGAGCACGGAGACGAGCGCGATCTTGTTGCGCTGTATAGGATGCGGAACGCGTTTATGAGGGGGGATCTTTGATGCATGAGGGTGTTTTTTTTTCTTCTTCTTCTTTTTTCTATCTTTTGGATTTGGACAGCAGCCATGGTATTTTGATTTATTTCTTGTTTGAGCTTGTTGGGGTGGGTGCATGGGACAGATTGACGCATACAGTAGCAGCATATGGGCCTATTTTTTTTTAATTTTTTTTTTCGAGAATAAAAAAGGGCGAATTATCACGATGCTTTTTGGATAGACGCAGACTGGGCCAG
This sequence comes from Juglanconis oblonga, assembly GCA_003012965.1. NCBI lineage: Eukaryota > Fungi > Ascomycota > Sordariomycetes > Diaporthales > Juglanconidaceae > Juglanconis > Juglanconis oblonga. Next base: position 6,673 of record MUZH01003461.1, read on the forward strand.
CCGACTTGGCCAGGTTGAACGCACGCAAGTAAGCAACAACCATCTGTGTTACTCCTATTACTGTAGACATGACTTCTGTCATTTATCAATAGCATGCCTCCTGGTCCCAGCATCTCTTCAGAGCACGGTTGGTTTGCCTTGCCCCATCAACGCTCGACAACAACGAACGTCCATCGAAGAAAGGAAAGTTCTGTTGGTACATACTCCCGTCCGTCCGCGTACGCGGCCCAGAGGCCGACGGACAACGCCATCATAAACACCACAAGCCAGACACTGCCGTGTCTTTTTTTTCTCCTTTGTCGTGATCATCGTCCAGAAAAGAACGAAGGAACCGTAAGTCCAGTCTGCCCGTGCCCAAAACCCATGCTCTTGGCCCAACCACTCATCGCAAGCAAGTCCACTGTAAACTGAACGCCCGACCTATCGCAAGTGCACAACCCATGTGACTCGTCGAGTCCGGTTAAGCACCTTCGGGAAAGAGGGAGAGACGTCTAGGATCGCATTCGGTTCATCGCAGTGACAGTCTAGGCCTCCTGAGCCTTTGCCTTCTTCTTCTGCTCGACCTTCAGCAGCAGGGCGCGGTTGATGTGGGGCAGGACACCACCGAAGGCGATGGTGGCACGGATCAGGGTGTCGAGCTCTTCGTCACCACGGATGGCAAGCTGCAAGTGGCGGGGGGTGATACGCTTGACCTTGAGGTCCTTGGCGGCATTCTGTGGGAGAGGGAGTGGCGTCAGTATTGGCGCTTGTGACGGGGTGGACGGGATGGCCAGGCAGCAACAAGGCAGTGGCGTGAGCGTGAATGGGGGCAGAAGGGTGGATGGACTCACGCCTGCCAGCTCGAGGACTTCGGCAGTCAGGTACTCGAGCACGGCGGTAACGTAGACGGCGGCCTTGGCACCGACACGCATCTTGTTCTGGGTGTTGGCCTTGAGGAAACGCTTGACACGACCGCAGGGGAACTAGAGGATGGTATGGTCAGTTCTGGTGATGCGCCCGGGCGATGAGTCAACATGGTGATGCAGCCTTGATTCCATCGACGCGACGCGGCGCATATCGAATAACGGGTGGAATGCATCAGGTGTTTGCTAGACAAAGCTCGTGTTGGATGGTCGAGGGTATCAAGGATCTGAAATGGATGCGCGCAATGCCATTGTGTCGTGTTTGTGGTGGAGAATCGAGGTGCTCGTTGTGATGGGTGGTGCACGACATGGCGCGCGCGAGAGAGAGAGAGAGGAAAGGATAAGCTCAGAGTGCACGGCAAAACGCGTCGGCTGGGATGCATGGAGGCGCCATCGAGTGATCAATCAAGTCGAGAATCGGTGGGGGGACAGAATCAAAGCTGTTGCCGCCGGTGATGCAGAGGTTGCAGAGGTTGCAGATGTGGTGTTTCATACCTGAAGACCAGCGCGAGCAGAGTGGCTCTGCTGCTTCTTGGGACCATCCGTGGCAGAGGTTTTTCCACCAGAGCTCTTGCCGCCTGAAGACTTTCCCTTTCCACCGGCCATTTTGATGATGCGTTTGTTATTGAAGTGGGTTGTCGTGATGGTGATGAACAGGGTGGGCGCAGGAATGCCTAGAGTGGTTGTCGGGTTCGGCGGTGGTGGACGGATAAAGTGGTGGTGATGGATGGTGTTGGGATGGTGTTGGCGGGAATGTGATGATGGTCGTCGATAAAAATCGAGGAGGCTGATGGAGTTGGGATGGGGAACTGTAGGCACAGGCCAGCCCAGTGTTGTTCTGGTTCTGCACTGGATTTTTGCCCAGCAAATAGACAGTGCATCCCCCCCCCCCCGGAAGCTCCCCTGTTGCTTTTCTTCGCAGGACTGGAGGGCCTTCCCCTCATCCTCTGCTTTTTCGCATGGTAGGTGGTCCGTGCTTAGTCAGTAAGCGGCTACGGCAGGCCCACTCAAGCCTGATGTTGCAGCTTGGTGAGGAGCTGCCCAGCTTTTGGCAGCCATCGCGGGGAATGCGAAGGGGAGAGATTTGAGAGCACCACCGGCCCCATGCCTGGCCCGGAATGCTCAAAAATGGCATGAGTCAAGAGTGCAAGAACTGAACTCTTCCAATATGCCATTGTGGAGACGTGATTCACAGTGTGGGAGAGGCTGTACATACCAAACTCACATGGTGTCTGTGGTCTTGCGGCTGCCAGCAGCAGAGGTGCCACCAGCAGGACAGGCCCTCTTGAGCCGCAGCGGGCTGTGACTGTGCAAAAAGAGGATAGGGGCACTTCTTGGTAGGCCCTTGAGGCCTTCCAGGTGGAAGAAAAGCGTACAAGGGCATTGTGGCAGGTTTGGCTGTGGCCTGATGTTGGCTTCAGGTCGAAGATTGCTGTTCCTCACCATCGCTCAAAATCGCCGTGTCCCCTGCCCAGCTCCAACGTGGCGCTGGCACTGTGGCTTGACTGCCGTTCCTCAGCCACACCGCAAGGGAGCCCTGGCTGCAGGTCAACGGCCCAAGCTCCTTGCAGCAAATCCGGGGAAGACAGATCCACCACCAACTTCAGCGCTTCCATGGCACCTGCTTACGCACGCACATCTACTTGACTTAGCTATGCTTCCCCAGGTTGCGACCGCGATGCCCGTGGTCCTTACGTTTCCTTCACATCACATCACGGTTCGTTTATGACGCACATGGTGATCCGTTCCTCGAGTGCTCATTCTCGCGCTCGTGCTCGTGCTCGTGCTCGTGCTCATCGTGGCAGCACATGTTCACTTCTCATCGCAGTGGACTGATATATCCCAACACCGTGGCGAAACCTCTATTGCAAGCATAGTGGCCCATTCATCGTGTGCTGCCTATAGCAACGTATGATATCCATCTACCAAGGCCCTTCTTCCCCAGGCCGTCCAACCCTTCTTTCAATTCCTTGGCCCTCGCCTGTAGCAAATCCTCGCTGGACCGGTTTGAGCAGACTACCGTCGTTGGCCTTGTCCTCGCTGCTGTGCTTCTGGACTCCAAGACACAGGAAGAAGTGGTTCGCATCCCTCCGAAGCGCCCTCACTTCGACGGCAAACATCTCAAGCAACTCCAGCTGGTCGCTTGCAGGGAGGTCACGGATCATCGTTCTCTCTTCCCCTCTCCTTTTCCATTTCTTCTTTTCCCCCATCGTTTGTGTCTCGTGGGTTGATTGCGTTTCTCCATGGAGATCCAGTTAGGTCCTTTTGGGACGGAGAAGAAGGTGTGGTGGTCTTTCCAAGTTGTTCAAATTGACGGTGAAGCAGCGGGCAGTATGCATGCTAAACGGGGAGGGGACCTTGGGCCTGTAACGTAACAACACTCTGATCAATAGTGTGATGGAAACTTAGTCATATACTTGAATCCTACCTAAGTCAAACTTGCTGGATGATGCAGCAAGTGAATTTACACAAATGTCCCCTCTCATGTTGTATCTCAAAATGGAAGCCAATAGTACATATCGATTTATATAGGTACCCAAAGCAAGTCGGGTTGGGAGAAATGGTACGAATGCGTACTGGCCTTACGAAAGCGCCTAACAGCATAAACAGCCTTCAGGATCAGCCTCCGGGACCATCACAGTGAGGGACCTAGAGAGACAATAAAGAGGTTGATACAACCAAGAAGTTTGCCTACTGTGACAGAGGAAGCATAATACCTGCAGGGAATTTCGGGTGTGGCATATTCAGGAACAGTTTATCAGTGTTGGATGGCCAACACAACAGTCTTCGACCATCGGAAACAGCACCAACTCGAACGAAACAACTAAGAACAACCCAAAGCTCAAGCTTGCTTCAGCGTTTTGGCCTTCGCCTTTCGCTTCATCTCCTCCCCCTCTTCATAGATGTCCTTCAACGCCTGCCTCGCACCGCTCCATGTCGAACGCCCACACCCAGGAATCCCAAGCGGATTCGTCTCAAATACCCTAAAAGCCACGTTTGTCGCCGTGCCCCACGCTATCCACGTGTACAGTTCACGGTCGCGCCACCACAGGCCCCACCCCTTGTGCAGCGCGAGCATGTGACCCAGGTGATCGAACATGCCCGTCCCCGCCGCCTCGTGCAGGAACCGGTACCAGCCGTACCCGGGGATCGCCGACTCCAGCATGGTGTGGCCGACCGCCCAGCACCCCCGCCACCAAGCCTGCCACTCGTCGATCGCCCGCTCCATCTCTTCGACGGGTGGGAGGCGTGCAGGCCGCCGGTACCCGGCGGGCGCGGTCTTCTGGTCTTTCTGGGGCAGGATGGAGGCTGCGTCCGCGGCCCACAGCTGGGCGACGGCCATCGAGATGAGCTCCTGGGTCGCGGGGTTGTTCTCCTGCGGGTGGTTGTAGCTGCTGAAGGCCAGGGACGAGGCCCAGCGGGTCGGGAAGATGTTCTGGTATAGACGCGGCAGATGAGGGACGGCGGATGCCCCGGAGGACGTGGACTTTCCTGTCTCACCAGCCGTGCTCAGTGGGACGCCGCAGGAGCCGTCCATGGGGAGAACTGGGAAGAGGTCCCAGTTGGCTTTGTATCCGGTGCAGAAGATGACCACATCTGTTTCCAACTCGGTGCCGTCGTCAAGTAAAACCAACTTGTCACCCTTGAAGGCCTTGAACCCAGGCACAAGGGCCACATCCCCGCTTCTCAAGGCACCATAGAGCGCCTCACTGGAGACCGGGTTGACTTGCTGCATGCTTGGCGCCGGAAGCAGATGCCATTCATCTCGCAGCCTCTTCTCCGCGATCTTCTTCTTCTCAGCAGGAGATGACCCCACCTCCCCACGTGCAGCCGCCGTTATCGCCGAGGAGGTCATAGAGCCATCGACCGCCCACCACGCCAAGGAGGGCATCGCATGCTCCATGAAGTACTTCGTCTGGTAGACTCCCCAGGATAAAGGCACATCCGCAGCCAGGCCATCGTCCGTGTATCGCGACATAACATTTCTCCCGCGACGATGGGCAATGTATATTTTCGAGGCGCACCCGGTAAGCTCGATACTGATGTCGCAGGACGTATTGCCCAGCCCGACGAGAAGGACGCGCTTATCCTTGAACTGCTTGAGTTCTTCGTCGCTGGTGGTCTCCTTCAGCATAATCTCCTAATGGATCTCCTCGGGGGCGCTGGGGTGCTGATTTACCTGTACTTGAACGCCTGACTGTGCATTGTGACTCCGGAGAAACTCTCGATGCCCGGGCATGGCGGCATAACAGGTGCATTCTGCAAGCCATTGGCAACGAAAATCTTGTCGAAGGCGACCACAGCTTCACCATTCGGGCCAGTGACATGCAAGTTCCACTTGTTTTGCGTGGTATCACGCTCGATCTGAGTGATGGTCGTGCCGTATTGGATATAGCTATCGAGCCCGTAATGATTCGCATATGCTCTCCAATGGGCCTCCAAGTCGACGGTTGTTGGACAGGCAGAACAATCTGCGAGGTCATTAGCCCAAGCCTGACCAAGTCACGCAGCGAGTGGATCAATCCGCCTTACTTTTGGCGATGGGAAAGTCGCTCATTGAGAACTGCGGGACTGATGGCTTAGTCTTCGGCTTTTTTGTTTATCAGACTGGGGATCGGCGAAACTTACGCCAAACTTATTGTTGGCGGTGACTGTCCTCCTGAGAGCCGCTGTGTACCTTGTATCGGCACTAATAGTTGTCCATACACCACCAGGACCTGGCTTCTTCTCGAAACAAGTGACGTTGAATCCCTCTTCCCTCAAGAATTTGATGGCCGAAAGTCCACTCGCACCTGTGAGCGAGACGCGTCAGCCCTGAGGGGCCTGTGAATCCTTTGGGGGCAGATGATTCCATACCTGCGCCTATGACGGCAATTTTTATGCTGTCCATCGTGACTTCAGTGAATCGTCTAGCTCATACCAGACGAAGTGACACGTGCGACGGTCGTGGGCATTTAGTCTGTCTCTGAGGATTGTATGGCGTGAGATGACCTCGGGAAGGTTGCGTCGCATTAAGCATCGAGGTAGGTAGGACGGCGTCCCGTTCTTATAGCTGGAACTGTGCCGCGGCTGTCAGCTTCCAACGGCTGACTGGCGTCTATTGGTTCGGGACAACTGTGCTGCAGGCCCCAAACCACCTGACCATCGTGCAGTAGGTAGGTAGGTACCTGATGAAGTACCTAGGTAGTAGCCCGACGCATAAGCATAACCGCCTTCAGGGGTACAAGTTCTACAGTATCTACCCTCTTAACATGGAAGAAAATTAATCTTCTAATTTATTACTGATCGTTGAGTTATATGCTTCATTTAACTAATAATCAATCTGTATTTAGAGTATCATAAATTTACATATCTAGGTAGGTGTTGGAACAAATTTAGTTCGTACGAATCGGCCTATCGACAGTTGGGCAGTCATTCGCTTAGTCAGGAACTAGAAGGGCTACTTAAACAGGGCCTTCGAGGGCCCTGGAAGGAAGGATCTTAGTCTCTTCCTTCGGAGTGTAACTTAGGATATATTCGTTTCACCACCCCCGACGAACGCCCCGTACGCGTACGGAAAGTTGTTCCAACAGCAGGGCTATATTAAGTGGATTAAGTTGCTATGTATGATCTTGGCCGGGGGTGCTAGGCTTTCGAGCATTCTCCATTGTATAAAGGAAACTGTTACAGCTTCTATAGCTATATTCACAGCTTAAATAACCTTGAATGTTAGTATATAATTATCAGCTATAGGGTTACAATTATTTACATTAATTTACCAACCAACTTATTCTAAGCAAGAGAAGATAGAATCGTTGTCAAGGTACTAGAGAATAGGTTCCATTTCTTTTATTATTGCACAGGCATAATAAGTTGAAGACGGGTATTGCTATAAACTGAAGTCCCAGCTCTAGATACCTAATATTCCATCCTATTTAGCACTTCCGCATCACTCTCCTGCCAAGGATACTTCTCCTCCACGGCTTTAATCAACTTCTCATGCGCGGGGCTTCGGGGCCTTATTTTGGCCTGGTACGGTGCTGGATGACTGACGACTCCAGGATCCCACCGGATCTCCGGCTCAATTTCCCCTCCGTGGCAATCCAGCGGCTTGGTGATGCTGAAAACCGCTATGGACTGCGCAATGTTCAAGAACAGCGCCGTATCCGCAAGCAAACGCCCTGGGCAGATGCGCCTCCCGTAGCCGAATACGAATTCTCTCGGGTCAGGCTCCGGTTCATGTTCGGTCCTCTTGAGGAATCGTTCCGGCTTGAAGGACATCGGGTCTGGATATATCTTGGGGTCGTGTGCGAAGTGCCTGGTAGTCTTAAACAAGCTGTCTGGCATACCTCTGCGCAGATCAGGAGAAAGCAAAACGGCTGAGAGCCTACAACAAGAGAGAGTGCCAAAAGAGCAGTAGTGACGGGTTCAGGGATGAAACAAGGGATAGATGAGAGGGAAAAATCTGCGACGGGTAAATGTACTCACCAAACATTCGCCAAGATCATGGCGCTCTTCGGGATGAAGTATCCCTCACAAACATCGTCTTCTGTACTCGTGTGGGGGAGAATCATTGGGGCAACAGGGTGCCAGCGGAAGGTTTCCTTGACTAATGCATCGACAAAAGGCAAGTTGTCTCGGTCTCCAGCTATCGGGAGTCGACTTCCACCGGTGAGTCGGTCAATCTCTTCCTGCGCCTTTCGTTGTGCATCCGGGTTGACCAGCATGGCCAAGAAAAATCCGGAGAGAGCAGCAACTGTCTGTGATGTGTAGAAGGAAGAATTAGTCAAGGGGACCTGGCAAGTTATAGTGCGCCGCAGGGCTCACTTTGCATTTACTCGTTTTCGGCTTCACGCATAGGGGTGTCTGTACTAATATAACTTAAAGCAGTACTAGGCTTAACAGAATTTAATCGGATACTAATATCCGTTATCGCTATAGAAGAATAGTGCTCAATACCGTAGAGGTAGAGTTTAAATTAATTATTTC
>MUZH01003462.1:0-14562 GCA_003012965.1 Juglanconis oblonga
AAATAAAAATATTTCGCTTATACATAGACTAGGTGGGATTCGAACCCACGATCCCAGCATTGAAAGAGCTGTGTCATACCACTTGACTACTAATCCTAATTAGACAAACTTCCCCTGCGGGGACCCTCAGGGTACCAAAGAGGTCCCTTCGGGAAGTAATTAAAGTACTTAGAATAAAGTTAAACCAGGATCTACCCCCCCCCCCCCCAAAAAAAAATTCAACTCCCACCAGAATATCCACCATGCTAACATACTTTCCCAGGCTCGTGGCTCGTCAACACCGCCCGTGGCGCCATCGTCGTCAAGGAGGACGTCGCCGACGCGCTCAAGTCGGGTCACCTCCGCGGCTACGGCGGAGACGTGTGGTTCCCCCAGCCCGCGCCCAACGACCACCCTCTGCGCTACGCCAAGAACCCCTTCGGCGGCGGCAACGCCATGGTCCCGCACATGTCCGGCACCTCGCTCGACGCCCAGCAGCGCTACGCAATCGGCACCAAGAACATCCTCGAGTCGTACCTGACCGGCAAGCACGACTATCGCCCCGAGGATCTGATCGTCTACGGCGGCGACTACGCCACCAAGGCCTACGGCCAGCGTGCCAAGAAATAGAGGCACGAGTGAGAGTCATCTTTTAAAATGTGATGAGCGATGAGGATATGAGATTTTTAGGTCTGAGGGCAAAGGACATATGATACCTGCTGGAAGAATGAGAGGAGGAATGTGGAACTGGATTGTATTTTGCGTTACATATGGTCGATTTTAACCTGAGCAAAACATCCCGTCGAAATTAGTATGATCCTGGCGTTTGGTCTGTGTGTTTGCAAATGTATGAGCGGATTGTGTGTGTATCTCGACACAAGACAAGCCGGCCTAGAGTCTACCAAGTGTTTCGGACACTGCATACGGCGCCCTGAACTCACATACCCAGGTGTTTGGACACTGTCCCAAGTGCATTTTCTCGTATGGTGAACGCCGAATTAGAAATTTAGATACAGATCCAACAAGGCCTGCCAGCCCAAGAAGGTGATGCTGCTTCTGGCCAACAATTGTGCCAACCCTATCAGTCGTCCACCCACGCCCCAGGAACTTTGTATCTCTGATTCTCGACCATCTCGTGGAAGTCACCCGCTAATTCTTCCACGCACAAAAATCCCAGTTGAGCTTCCAGTCTCCCGGGTTTTTGCCGTATGTGAATGAGACGAGCGAGGTAGGGGCCTGTGTCATGCACACAGCTCATAGACCCGCAGTAATGAAAGTGATTCCATCTTGTCGGACGGAAATGTTCCAGCTCAAGACGCCCATATTCAAATATTCAAGCAAGTCGACACCTGCCGATTCCACGTCCTCGAGCCATGAGACCAAGGGCTTCGTTGAAGCGCTGTTGAGCCATTCGCGCCACGCGAGAGGGAAAAAAAAACCGAGGCCTCACATATCCCGACCAGCCTGATCCATACCTACACAATCCGTAGAGAAGGCCGATTTCTTGAAACCGGAACCGAGGATGTGGCTTATGTAGATCATCTATGCTGATGAGGTCCCGTTCAACATCCACCGAGTAAGCAACCTCCAGTCTTCCAAAAGGGTCTTTTCATCGTCTCGATTCCATAAGGAAAGTTCGAGGTATCGAATCAGCAGATGGTGAATGGATCCTACCCATGCATCAAGTTGCGCCCGAAACGTGATCGAGTCGATGCCATTGTCCTTGCGCAGGCGCTCCATGAGGAACTCGGGATCAACGCAGTCCCAATTGACGGAACAATATCGCCGAGTAGCAGGAGCTCGATAGTATTCTCCAGAGACGAAACGGAACACGTAGGGACAAGTCCAGATATTGGACCGCAAACCGTATCCTCGGCGTGGTCGCAATTGGAATGGTGGCATGATCGCTCCTTCAACCATTTCCTCGATGTCGTCCAGGTCGTACAGGGAAATAAGAAAATCCCATTCTTCCATCTCTTCGGTGCGCCTCGCAGCCGCAGTCGTCATCTTACTGTTTCTCGTGAAGTCCAAGGCGATAGCCCCGATTGCATCGACTTCTTGCAAATCGAGGCCCATTTGAACGAAGGCCTTGACTGTGGCCTAATCGCCGCTAAATACAAAGCTAGCTACAGACAGACAACCATTAGTATCGAATTCCTCCACTGGTTATGCGAATAGTTGGTAATCACATGAAGCAAAGTGCTGCCACAGGGGTTGCCATCATATGGCGATGCCCGTCCGCTTGCCAGTTCCCCAAGAGCGGCTGGCAAGTCTCCATTTTCTACGTAGCGAAAGATATCGGTGTCCCATGGTCTTACTGCGTATGAACGAAGACACGTCGTCCACTGCCCAGATGCCCTCGCCAGGCTGAAATCCCAGGCCTTTTGGAGCAGCCAGGACGGTAGTTGGACTCGAACGCGGTAGACTGCACCACAATGAAGTCAGTATACTGTGAGCCACTACGAAGATGTCGACTCAAGATATTTTTTTGTTCACTAAAAAAAAACCAAAAAAAAACCAAAAACCTTGGGTCTTGATTAGGTTTGGGGCGAAGAATCCGAGGATACCTCTGTTACATCCCATACCATTTGACCAAAGCAAGTTTGCCACCGGGTCCAGTGCCAAGGTAGGCTGCCCAATTTTCCCTTACTTGCAGACTTTGATTTCTTGACCATGCAAAAAGTTTCGGTTTTCGTTTCATCATCGGAGTTTTCATTGTACTTTGTACTGGCATGGAGCAGAGTCTGGATCTTCGCGGCAATCAGAGAGGGCTGACGCGTCAAAGCACTGAGTTGAAGCCTCGACATAGTCCTGAGGGTGTTAGCTCGTGTTCTACTTGGGGGCTAATCAAATGCCACTCTTCAGAGCGACTTTTAACTTTCGCGACGCCCCTCTTCAGCCGCCTCTTGGAGTCGATTTCCTGCCGAAGTTTCTTGATCAAGCCCTCGAGGTCGGCCACGTCTTGGCGACAGTACTTCATGCTTGTCTCCGTCACGTTGTCGTTGCGGACGATGTTACGGATCTCCGCGAAGTCGGCCTCCATGACGTCCAGCAGAGGTTTCTGCCTTTCAGGCTCGTCCATCAGAGCCTGGATATTCTGCGGAACGTCTTTGACCTCGTTCCATAGCCTCTTCAGTGCTAGAATGCTCGAACCGACCTGGCCTGCTGCCTCCACCACTGTGATGGCGCCGGTTATGATGCCGAGGAGCTCTGCCATGGTGATGCAATCGTGTAGACCATGGAAGAGATGGGTCTTTGGGAGAGGAAGGCAAAGAGCGAGCATGTCAGTAGTCTCTCACTTAGTCTGGTCTGCTTGGGTAGCTTCGATCCATGCTATGCGAATGCTGTCCTTTCCAGTCTTTGGTCTCGGCGTGGTCAGATTTACGAGTTGTCAAGTCAGGAGACAACACGCCCAACAAGACATCGGGATGATCCGATTTGACCATATCAGCTGCTTCGAGAGTTCTCCAGGGAAAGGAGAGGTCAATGGCATCATGGAAGGGCCGGGAAGGGGGTGACATGGAGCGCGGACCGGGAGACACGGCCAGGCCGAGGATTTGCTGTCACGGAGTCGAGGGTGCAAGAGGCCATGAATCGAGGCCATGAATCCCTTTGCCAGCGTCTCTCACCAAGGTCAGGCTATAAAGACGGAGAGAGAGAGCCGAGGGTGGGAAGGAGGACAGGTCCTCTGGACAAGATCATAGAGTCGTTGTCTGGGTGCACGATACGGCAACGACATATTAGGCGCATCACGGCTTTAAACTTGAGGCTGTAGTCTAAGGAGAGCTGTAGTCCAGCCACGGCGCGCCCTGCGTAAGCTGCTCGGCTCGGCTCGGCTCGGCTCGTAGGGACTAGGTATGCATGGTCCAAATGGGCCAGAGGGTCCACAGGTCCGCGTGGATGATCCGTAATAAAACTCGACAATTCAAGGGGAACCAAGTCTGTCTATCAAAACATGTGGATGACTGTCGTGGGCTCGTTCGAGGGCTCTACAGCACCTACGTATGCACCTCTGCATCCACCCCGTCTAATTTCCTCGTCCTTTTCGGTACCCTTGTATTGGTTACATAGCTTGACCTTGGGATATAAACGGTGTGAAGGTAGGTATTTGGTGCTACTATTCGTTATGTCAAGTGCTTCTTGTTTTCTTCGTCTATCCCTGAAGATCCTCATATCATAATGCGTGCCGCAACCTCCTCCAGCCTTGCGCTGTCCCTGGCCACAGGCCTACAGGCCGCCGCCGGTGCCACGCTCAGCACCGTCTACCAATTCGCATCCAACGACACCTGGCTCGAGAACATCGCCGTCAGATCCAACGGCATCATCCTCGCAACGGAGATCGGCCCCCCCGCGAACCTGTTGGCATTCAACGCGAGCACCCCCGGCGCGGAACCGCTGGTCCTCGCCAGCTTCCCCGAGGTGCTAGGCCTGTCCGGCATCACCGAGGCCGCCCACGATGTCTTCTACGTCACGGGCGCAAACACCACGTCGGCAAACATCCGGGACCCCCCGACGAACGCGACGCACGTGTGGCGCGTCGAGTTCGCCCAGGACGGCGCCGCGGACGACCTGCCCACCGTGTCCCTCGTGTGCCGCCCCCAGGCGCCCACCGGCTTCAACGGGCTGGCCGCTTTCAACGAGAGCGTCATCCTTGCCACCGCTTCCTACCAGAGCGCCATCTTTGCCGTCAACGTGGACACGGGCTACACCTGGGAGGCCATCGTGAAGGACGACATGAGCCAGATCAACGGCATCAAGGTCCAGGACGGCTACGTGTACTACACGGCCGGCGCCGACTTCATCCGCGCGCCGCTCTACGACAACATCACGGCCGGCACCCCAGAGACCCTCTACACCGGCGTCACCTTGGACGATTTCGCCCTCTCCCCCGACGGCTTCACGCTTCCGAGCTCCAACGCCACCAGCGATACCAAGTGGGCGTACATCGCCACCGCCGGCCAGAACTCGGTCGTGCAAGTCGGTTTCAACGGGGCCACGGGCGGCGACGTCGTGGGTTCCATCATTGCGGGGAGCCTCGACTCGACCGACGTTGCCGAGCCGTCAGGCGCGGCCTTTGGACGGGTCGAGGGCCAGTTGGACAAGGTGTATATCACCACCGGAGGCGGCAGTGGGCAGGCGGTCAGCGTGAACGGAGTGGACACTGCCGTCGGGGCTCAGTTGCTGGAGATTACCCTCAGCTAAGTGATCAATCGATGTAGATGGAAGTAACGGTGCTTGTGGCTACTTTGAAAAGGATGGCCCGTGTAAATAGGATCTGGGCCTCTGGAAGCAAGGGGGGCAAGCTATCGTGGGTAGGGGCATGAGTCCATATCTAAATTTCCAATCAAGCCACCTTCTCATGAAATATGGCCTCATATATACAACGTAAACTCACGTGAATTATGGAAAGATGATGGTAAATTCTCAGATGGGATAAGTTGAACTCCCATTGAGACGACTTCGGGATGCATGAATGCAGACAATTCTTTCTCGCTTGAACTTGGATTTCCACCCAAACTTAGACCACCGCTATAGTAGTCAAAGCTAATCTAGAATATTACTGGGGAAAAATTCCCATCCGAACAATGAATTCGCATACGCTTGCTTCCCTCAAGTACATCCTTGGGATTTATATAATCTAAGCGGGTAGTGAGGCTTGGGCTTCAGCTTGGCCAACCAATAGTCTTACACGGATCTGGCAAGGACCCACATGTCTGGCTCTCGCCCAGCGAGATCTCTATCCTTGAGAAATTGAGGGTCTCTCCAGATTGCTACCCGGGATAGGCTTGCTAGAATACACTGTTTGCGTGGACGAGGAATATAATCAATTTGACGTTCATCTGACTGATGTTGATGCTGTCTTGACCAGTCAGTCAAGATCACCAATGGGAACTTGATCAACATCATATCACCTACTTATGCCATATCGGAGTTTATATTTGCATACATGGCCGCTGTTCCTACCTGCCCTACCGAGTCAAAATTTGAGTCGTCTTATGGAGAATAGTGCGTCAAATCATCAAGATCTCATCAGGGATCGGCCATGATGTGTGTCCCCAACCACTGAGACCTGGTCCGGCAGTCGACTTCAGTTGCATATATAATTGCATATATAAATCGCAGGCATCTAATCGCAGTCATCTTCTCTGAACCTCCCATATGAGTGAAGATGTTCTCACGGGTTGTAAACTCTGAAAGCATGAAACCCCAACTTCTCTTCACCACCAGCAGCGCGCGGATGTGGTATTCGATTAGACGGTGGCGGCGGCGGTGTTTGTGTCGAGGCGGGGGGCGGGTTGTTTCGGAGGCTCTCCAACCGGAAGGGCGATAGGGGTGGGTGGTCAGTCATCGTGGACTGTGTCGGCGCGGGACCAAGTGTCTGTGCGATGAGAATTTGGATGGCAAGATCACGCGCTATGTGTGACGATCGTGGGCGACTAGACGGATCGGTTGAGTACCTTGGGCGGTCCGGCTATGTACGCGAGCTATCCGAGAATGTTGATACGATAGACTTCGGGGAGGGTTCGAGACTTGGAGTCAGTTAGGTACGATTGCGTGATACCGGAGGCGAGAAAGGGGTGGGTTGTGGACTCGACATTCCAGTTTGACGAGTTGCCCAAGGCGCTGGAAAACATGGTTGGAGGGCAAAGTCCGAGGGAAACCAGTGGGCGTTGTGGGCTGATCAGCCTGTGTTATGGTTGACCATTCCCAGATAAATGCCTGTACAAGCCCGGACGAGCTCCCAAAAGGTGACCCCTTCAACACGGGCATCCGACCCAATACCATCTTCGCTGGGGAATGTCATTGATATACCTCGCCAGGATGGTGAAAACAGTGTTGTTTCATGCAAGATATTCGTTACAATTCGTTGACGAGATCGATCTCGTGAATGTGGTTCTCTTGTTGAAGGGACGAGTGATCTTCCTCGCTATCTAGGTTATGAAGGTGTTGCGGAACATCTGGCTTGAGGCTTCAATCGTCTATCTGAGTTCCGCAGCTCTTATCTGACAGGGATCTGGGTGTATCACATCACAACAGCTTGGCCTTCCAACCTGGTCTGCTTTCCCCAGACGCATGAAAGTGCTTGGTGGGAAGGTACAGTGTCCCAGCCGACCGTGAAGAGGGAACAGCTGATAGGCTCGGCGGAGCTCCCTCCGTGAATGCGGACGAGGCGGATCTCCCCGTCTTTCAGAGGACTGTAAGTGCGTTTCGCAACATCTGCGTTCAGTTGTGCGATGCTCATGGTCCCGCAATCGGTGCCAACGGTAGACATCTTGGTGGTCTTCTGGGGAACCCCCGAAGTTCTGAAGAACAGGGCACAAATGGTTTGAGTGAGAGGGATAACATGGATCCAGCTGTGAACCTACCTAGGTATGCCAGCTATCAAATGGACACGTCTACGTGAATGAGGCTGAGGGGCAGAGAAATATAAATAGAAGAATCCGACCAACCATGGACGTCAAGACTGGCTGCTGAGCCTTGTGGTCTGGGTGTTTGCCAGCACCGAATGACAAGAACATTCTACTCTCGTCTAGTGGAAGACGGCATGAACAGAAGACACTGGCTTGACTGATGAAGAGCCAGAGACGAGAGCGCTGTCAACAGAAGTTGGACGCTGGTAAATGAGCTAGTCAGCTACTTAAGTCTTTGGGCTAAGTTCGTCAAAAACCATCAAACGGCTGGGAAAACATGGCTAGGCACTCACCTGCTTTCTTCCATGGGGCCACCTTGGGCACCTGATCCAAATGGGGGCTCCGTTTTCTCCATGGACCGTCTGTCCACTGGTATACAATAATGCATTCATGGTATTATGCTGCCAAACATTACATTCCTCGACACCAGGCCAAGTCACCAAGACAGCCCATCGAGAAGACCCCCTTATATACATAGAGGTAAACACAAATCCAACCAACCTTTCCCCTCTTCGTCTCTCTCACCCTCACGATCTCCACCGTCTCCAAAACTTCCACCACGGCCCACTCTCATCCTCATCATAATCCCTCGGCCTCTTCGCCGGACCCTTCCTCCTCACTCTCCAAAAATACACCGGCACGCCCGCCGCGACGAACGCAATAACTATAAGCGTCTGCAGCGGCTCCGACACCACGGCGCGCGAGAGAAGAAACAGGCTGACGCAGCAGAAGATGATCGGGGTTGTTATCCACGTCTTGTACGGCCTCTCAAGCCCGGGTTCCTTCACCCGCAGGACGATGAGGGCGAGCACGGTTAGGAAGTAGAAGGTGTACCCAGCCACGCCGTAGAAGGTGAGCAGGGTGCCGAACTCGCCCACGACGACGTAGAGGACGGTGAGGGTGCAGTTGAGCACGAGGGCGTTGACGGGCGTGAAGAAGAGGCCTGTGTCCTCGTCACCGACCCAGCGGGAGAGTGCGTTGGAGAACCAGCTGCGGGTGCGGATCGTGGAGACGTGTGTGCGCTCGGCTGCATTCGAGCCGACGCCGACTCGTCCGAAAAAGGCTGGGACGTAGCCCTCCTTGCTGGCAGCGTAGACCAGGCGGCTGCTGGTAAAGGTCGAACTGTTCAGCGCGCCGAAGCAAGAGGCGCTAACGATCAGAGCCAGGAAGAGTGACCCAATGGGACCAAAGACCTTTGCGCCGAAGAGAACGGCGATCGTGTTTGACGAGTTGGTGGCGGATAAAGGCAGAACCAGGAAGTATGCGAGATTAGCCAATACATATGATAAGATGACCAGCGGCATAGCCGTATGGATGACGCGAGGCAGGTCGCGACTAGGATTGCGGAATTCTCCCACAACATAGTTCGTCTAAAAAAAAACAAAAAAACACAGCATGTCAGCAACATGGTCACCGCAGAATGTGGTCCGTGTTGATCACTCACATTATCCCAGCCATCATACGCCCAGAGACCAGCATAGAGGGCCACAGCCCAAGCAGAGGCGTCCATCTTGGTACCCTCGAACCATTCATGCGTTTTCCAGTCCATATTTGGCTCTCCGCTGTAGGAATATCCCGTGATGGCGACCACGACCCCGGTAACCGTAACTCCAAGCAATGCGATGAACTTCATAAACATGAGCAGGTCATTCACTCTTGTCCCAAGCTTTGTCGAGACGCAGTTGAGGAACGTCACCATAAACAGCCCCGTCAAGCCGACTGACTTGTTGTACCAGGGGTTGATGGTCTCGGCCTCAGCGCCAATGGCAGCTCGCACGACATATTCTCCCATGATAATGGAAATGATGGCAGCGCTGCCGGGTTTTAGGACCAACACGGCCACCCACATGAAGAGGAAGCCCCAAACCTCGTGGAAAATCTTGGCCAGATACACCTGCGATCCTCCATTCAGAGGAATTGCGCCACCAAGTTCGGCATAGCTGGCGGCGCCGGTCCAGGCTAGGATTCCGGCAATCACCCAGACAATAAGCGCACCGCCCGGCGACCCAACGTTGGCATTGACTTGACTCGGCGAGGAAAAGATTCCTGAGCCTATGATGATACCGACGATCAAGGACAAGCCATTCAAATATGTCAACGTCTTGTGTTTCTCAAGGGACTGGCCGCCCAGACCGCCGTTCTGTGTCGCAGCCACAGTCGGAGCACCGATGGGAGTATAGCCTGCGCCGGTAGTCGAGGAGAGAGGGAAGAGGTTTGCGGTGAAGTCGAAGCCGGAGGACATAGAGAATGTCCGTCCGTGGCCTTGCGAGCGCGCGCTGGCTGCCGGGTTCCCTGAGTCGAGAGGGTCATCTTGATCGAGGGAGAGCTTCCGCGACGAGGATATACTAGGGCGAGAGTCGGAATCGGCAGTCTCTTCGTGGTCGGAGCTAGCGAGCGACGCAAGCTCTAGCGAGTCGCGGGTGCGCACCTGAAGATGCTCGTCGTGGAAGTAGGACGACATGGTGGGAGGGAATGTGTTGAGCAGGCGAGTCCGACAGACTCATCCGCAAAGAAGCCTCAATAGATCCTCCCAAAACTCGAATTCGACCGCGGTGCCAGCTATGCTGACGCAACCATGTTCGGAGTCCAGGCCGTAGAAGAAGTGCTGTGCTCGCTTGGTGGGAGAAAGACACGGTTGTCGGCGAGGTGGTCTTGAAGTGCTGATGCTTGCTTCGGCTTGCGGCGGGTAGAAGAGACGACGGAATGGACAAGCAGCAACCGGGCTCGGTGCTGGCAAAATACTAGTAGCAATGGCTTGGAAAACACTGACGTCCGCACAGAGTTCCCGTGGTAGTAGGCAAGGTAAGTAGAAGTCGATATAGATATAGTACAGTGTATGGAATGGAGTCCAAAAAGAGACTTTCGCATTCGGCAGGGAGTCGAAGGACGATGACAGACCCCTTCTCCTTTCCGCACGGCAGAAACGCAGTCACCAACCCGGAAGCCTCCTGCCACAAACATGGAGGGGGAGAAGCTTGAGTGGCCAGGACTGTCCGGGATGTGGGGCCCGTGCTCGATTTCGGCGGCAGCCGCCAGCACGAGCTTAAAACAACCTCCGGCTTGAACCCCTGTCAGCCCTGCAGGTCCCTGATTTACATACCTCTAGTGTAGAAGGTACCGTAGCACACTTTTCCCTGCAAGGCATTCTACACTTACAACAGTCACTGTCATGGCCGTCAGGTTCCTCAGATGCGTGCCTTGAGCCTGACTAAATGGGCAAGTCTCACACCTATGGGGTATGTCGAGTTACCTAGGTATGCGTCGCTGTGTACCTAAGGCAGCCGCGAGACAAAGAGTAACCCTGAACCTGGAGCTCCAGATGTCTTACCTAGCAGTTTGTCCCGCCAGACTTGCACAAAACTTCTGACGACATGGACGCTTGTTGAGCAAACACAACTCACAACCCGACCCCGTTCCCTGCTCTGCACAGACGAAGCCCATTGCTTCCCATGCAAGCAATGTAAGAATGACTACATGTCCACCATGTCGTTGATCTACACACGGCCAATGGGCTGTCGACTGCCCATCTTGAGCATCTCGCGCATCCTCCTCACCAGAACTCGTCCATGCAACCGTTTGCCACCATGGCGTGCCGCGTCTTCGAAAGCTTCTCAGCCACCGAAACTCGATCTCCCCGCCCTGGACAAGAAGTGGCGCGCCGAGTGGGATCGTATGAAGCGAGACAAGCCTCAGCAGGGAGCAGATGCACACCAGAAACCCAAATACATATTGCCCATGTTCCCGTACCCGTCTGGCTCCCTCCACATGGGCCACCTGCGAGTCTACACTGTCGCCGACGTCCTCGCGAGATTCCAGACCCTGCACGCCAGTCAACCCATTCTTCCCATGGGATGGGACGCTTTTGGTCTTCCTGCTGAGAATGCTGCCCTCCAGCGCGGCATCAACCCCGCCACATGGACCAAGCACAATATTGCCAAGATGAAGGAACAGCTGCAGTTCATGAACGGTAGCTGGGACTGGGATCGTGTAGGTCTTCCCTTGGAAAAAAAAAGGCCCCTTGAGAGCCATCTCTGACTTGTCCTTGCCCGCAGGAAATTTCCACATGCGATCCCGAGTTCTACAAACACACCCAGAAGATATTCCTCATGCTCCACGAGAAAGGGCTGGCGTACCAGGCCGAGGCCGACGTCAACTACGACCCCGTGGACATGACCGTACTGGCGAACGAACAGGTCGACGCGAATGGCTGCTCGTGGAGGTCGGGCGCCAAGGTTGAGAGACGCCGCCTCAAGCAGTGGTTCCTCAAGATCTCCGAGTTTCGAGAGTCTCTTCTGCAGGACCTCGAAGTCATCGCGAAAGACAACGCTTGGCCCGAGAGGGTCCTTGCTATGCAGAAGAACTGGCTTGGCAAGTCACAAGGGGCCATGATCAAGTTCCCCATCTTGGCCCACAGTCAGGACGCTCATGCTGTCCTCGAGGTGTTCACGACCCGCCCCGACACTCTGTTCGGGGTTCAGTACTTGGCCCTCGCTGCCACGCATCCCATTGTACAACGTCTTGCCGAGGCGGATGCTGAGCTTCAGGCATTTCTTGACACCTTGCCTGGTCTGCCGCCAGACTCCAAGGTCGGATATATGCTCCCGAACCTGAGGGCTATTAACCCTCTGGCATATCATGAGCTCACCCCAGATCTTGTCAAGGAGTCTCTGCCAGTGTACGTGGCTCCTTATGTCCTGGGCGACTACGGAGAAGGTGCTGTAATGGGTGTTCCTGGACACGACCTCCGAGACCACGCCTTTTGGAAGGAGCATCACTACGATCAACCTGTTCGTGTCGTACTGGCAGCATCCGAAGATGAGTCCACAACGGCCATGCCAAATGAGCCCTTCATCGAGCACGGCTACATGACCGCTCACAGTGGGCCTTTCAAGGGGAAGTCCTCCAAGGAAGGTGGGGAGATCTTGGTCAATATGCTGGAGACCGCTGAGCTGGCAAAGCCTATCGAGAAATGGAGGCTGAGGGACTGGCTTGTCAGTCGTCAGAGGTACTGGGGAACTCCGATCCCCATCATCCACTGCGACTCGTGTGGCACTGTGCCGGTTCCCGACGACCAGCTCCCGGTCAGCTTGCCCGAAGTGGACGGCCACTGGGCTGAAGGAAAGCCTGGAAACCCGCTCGAGTCGGCATCTGAATGGGTCAATACCGCGTGCCCAAAATGTGGCGGCGCTGCGAAGAGAGATACTGATACGATGGATACGTTCGTCGACTCGAGCTGGTACTACATGCGCTTTGTCGACCCACACAATCACCAGGCGCCATTTTCCGTCGAGAAGGCCTCGATGCTCCCCGTCGACCTCTATGTCGGCGGTATAGAGCATGCGATCCTCCATCTCCTCTATGCACGGTTCATCTACAAGTTCCTAATGACATCGTCCCTCGCTCCTCAGTCCTCTTCAGAGGCTGTCCACGAACCATTTGCCCGCCTCATCACCCAGGGCATGGTGCACGGAAAAACATACATCGATCCTTCTAATGGTCGCTTTTTGCGACCGGAAGAGGTCGACCTGAAAGATCCTTCCCAACCGAGGATCATTGCCTCAGGAGAGACCGCAACGATCAGTTACGAAAAGATGTCCAAATCCAAATTCAACGGCGTCGATCCCACCGAGTTCATTGCGGAGCACGGAGCCGACGCGACCAGGGCACACATGCTCTTCCAAGCACCTGTCAGCGACGTGGTGAACTGGGACGGAGACAAGATCAGCGGCGTCACTCGTTGGCTGGGTCGGATCCACAACCTCGCGACCAAAATGAGAGCTATAAAGCCTTTGTCCTCTCTGGACGAAGCGCATGTCCGCAAATTTGTTGAGAGTCAGATCATGAAGATCCCGACAATGAATGAACACGAACTGCAGTCGATGGACCTGAACTTCGCCATATGGAGGGAAGTACAACAGACAATCGAGTCCGTGACGGCCTCGTATCAGAACGTCTACTCTCTCAACACCGTCATCTCGGACCTGATGAGCCTGACCAATACTATTGCAGCAGAGCCGAGCGCCCTCAGCGAAGTTCGCTACGCAGCTCTCTCGGCACTTATCAGGATGCTGGCCCCCGTCGCGCCAGCCTTTGCGTCCGAGTGCTGGCACCTGCTCGGGGCGACGGAGCCGCTCTTTTCGGGCTCGGTCCGCTTCCCCGTGCCGGACGGGACGCTCCCGCTTATGAAGAGGCGGACGCAGACCTGTGCGGTGCAGGTCAACGGGAAGGTCAGGGTGGCGGTGGATATACCCAGGCCCGAGGAATCGTTGAAAGACGAAGAGCTGAAGGCCTGGATCGTGGATAGGATCCTCGAGACGGACGGCGCTTCGAAGCTCGGTGACGCGGATAAGATTCGGTCGTCCAAGAAGATCATTGTAGTCCGCGGCGGAAAGGTTGTCAATTTTGTGCTGTAGAGATACCCACCGCGTGTGCTTTTTAGGAGGAGAGTGTAGGCTAGAGGACTCCAGGACAGGGAAAATGCGATAGAAGGGGGTGCATATCGCTTTAGCTGCATTGTATGAATACAGACCTCCCATGACCACTCCCTCTAATCATCACCTCTCTGCTCCTCTGACCAACCTTGACCGTCCTCGAAGTCTCCTCGTCCTCCTCGGGCGCCGCATCCGGCCAATCCCTCCAAACCTCCACCGCCACGTCCCCTGTCGACCTCAACCGCTCATGCTCATAGGCCATCTCCACCACCCTCAAAGCCTGCGCCAGATCGCCCACCTCCAACAACATGACCCGCGCGCGCACCCGCGCGCCGATGTCCAAGAGCCGGGCGTAGAAGACATCCTCGGGCCTGTGGGGGCCGGGGTACGTGACGGTGGGCACCTGGGCGAGCTTGGGCTCGTAGTTGCGCACGCTGCGGGCCGTCTGGTGGGCGAAGCCCCAGGGGGAGATGTAGGGCGGGTTGCAGACCAGGAGCACGTCCGACGTAGATCCGACCCCGCTGTTCCCGGCCCCGGCCCCGGCCCCGTTCCGTTCGTCCGCGGGTGGAAAAGGAGCGAGGAAGGAGGCTTCGTCCGAGAAGATGTCGTCCTCGCTGAATGCCATGTTGTATGATGGATGCGGCCTAGGGTACCTGCCCAACTTGAGGATGATACCATCTGTTGCCAAAAGGGCTGACTTTTTGGGAAGCAAGAAAAGAGCAAGAAAGCGCGTGGCGCGG
>MUZH01003463.1:0-14567 GCA_003012965.1 Juglanconis oblonga
GGAGGGGGGTGGACGGGATGACGCTATCGCGGGTGCGCTTACTACCTATAGACAGTCCCTTGGCCCTTTCTCCTGCTTGTAAGGTGGTTTCCCAGGAAGACGTGCAGGTTTGGTACGGTCCGAGTAGACCGGACCGAGTAGACGATGGGATTGCGTGGACTACGTGTCCTATGCGCCCAAAGTTTGTGCACAACTATGCAAGCCGCTCATATGGATGAACACAGAAAGAGGATGCGTGCCGGCTGGATCTGGATGACGATAGGTGGCAGGTTTGCAAAGCATTGGTGGAAGTCGGCGAGGTTGTATATGAAGCTGACGCACGCCCCATAGAGTTAGCGCTCGCAGCATGCAACGGCAAGCATGCATCCCATCTGTGTGTGCCCATCTCTCATCCCCCCTCCCCCTCCCCCTCCCCCCCCGCCGCCACATCTGGTGCGCGATCTCATCTTGCGAGGTCCAGGGCTGAACGGACCGGTCCCGAGACGGCCGCCTGCAGGGCCCGGAAGCTGCTCCCGCATGATCGCCAACCGCGCGCACACATTGCAGCTGCAGCTTGAGGCTGACCCAGGCTGTAGTTGGCCAATCTGGTTGGGTCTGGGATTTGTGACAGGACCTGACATCCGTTGAGAAGAGAGGTTCCGGACGAGGAGAGTCCGTCCCTGGACCGAGTCCCAGACAGAAATCCCCGGTTGGCTGCGGGTCTTCCCCCCCGGGCCTCTGCAAGCCCGGAGCTGTCATCAAAAGAGGCACGTTTCGCCTCTTGATCGTGCTCGGCCACGGCGGCTCGCATAGCCAGGCACCAGATGAGGGGGAGCGCACCGCCTGACAGCACGAGGGATGACGTCGGGTCGGGTCGGGTCGGACGGCGGCCGAAGAGGCGGGTGGTTTCTTACGGTGGCTCCGTAACCCATTGGGCAATCTGGCGCCAGTTGATGTTCAGCTTGGGGGGGTCGTGATGGTAGCGGTGGTGGTGGTGGTGCAGATGATGGGGTTACACTGCGTGACCAAGGAGGCACCGAGTCCGAGTCCTTGGCTCCCCGCGATGCTGTGACGATGCTGTGAATGGCGTTGTGTCCGTATGCTGTTGATCTGAGGGTACAGTGGGCATGGGCACGAGCATGGGCACGGGCATAGGCATAGGCATAGACAGTGTCTCGTCATTCATTGCCTGGGCGGTGCGCGGGGTGGAGTCTGGGTGACATCTTGTGCGCCCGAGTCAGCCTCGCCTGCGTGTTCGCGCCAAGGTGCCTAGTAGTCAAGACGATGAGGGAGGGCGGGCAGTGAGACACGGAGACACGGAGACACGGAGACACGGAGACACGCAGACACGCTGCTGCGAGGCCCAGTCAGCCGGGTAGTGGTCTCGTAGTCACCCATAGGCGTGGACATGTGGTCGGGAGGAGCAATATGTTTGGTCTAATGTCTTAGTAGACATCCATACTACACCGGGAACTGGGGCCTTCCGTGGACGACAAAGAGCTAGAGACGGGTGCTCGAGTCGCGGGAGGGCGGGAGAGCGGGAGAAGGGATGTTAATATGTGGTTGAAAGATGCCGGGAGACTTCTGGTGAAGCAAGACGGGGGGAAGGGGGTCTGGCGACAAGGTCGAGAAAGGGCCGGCCGGTGCGGCCGGTGCGGCCGGTGTGGGATGGGTACACGTCCGGGAGGAGACAAGACATGGAAACCAGCCAGCCACAATCAAGCCCCTTTCCGCAGCACCTTGTTGGTGAGAGCTGGCGAGGAAAAAAGGAGGCCCCCGCTCGTCCTGGAGAAGCTGGTGTCGGAGTCCATGGAAGCGAAGGGAAAGGGACATGGCCTCCTTCTAGGGCTTTCGAAAGGGACTTTAGCTGGCACATGGGCACATTAAGGGCCTCCTCGCATGGCGCTGGGCCATGGTGGATGAACTGATGCTGCTTCCTGAACTGGGGTACGGGGAAATTGGGAACAAGAGGGCGGAAGAGCGAGGGTCAGAAAGGAAAGGAAGCAAAAAAGGGGGGGGGGCGGCATGTAAAACGAGCTTCCGGAATGAGGCCCGGGTGTTTCCAGACAAGGCGACGGACATGCAGGTTGGCAGGTAGCATTTGGTACTCGAGTATATATCAGACTGATGTGGTTGCCGCCGAGGCAGAAGCAAACCTGAATCAACGCCATTGTGGGGCAGAAATAGGCGAGGCCACCGCTCGCGACAAGGCTCGATGGCTCCCAGCTTTTTCTTCTACTATGTAGAGCGACCCCGGGTGGTCGGCGGCGTTCATCTCGAGTCGTTTCAACGGCTGCCCCCGGGGCCGCACTGGGCACTGGGCACTGGGCACTGGCACTCGCTCTCCATCTCCATACGGCTTCGTCCATGCCCACGGGACAGCGAGATCGAGTGCCGTCTGGTGTCCGCTTAGACGTCTTGCCTTGCTCTAGTACCCATAGCTAAGAAGATCATTCCAGAGTAGCACGTACTGTGGTAGAAATATCCATATTACCTAGATATATATCATATGGGCACCCGGGCAGTTAGGGAGTGGAAGATGTTGGCATGGCTATTTGAAGACCCCCCCTTCCTATTTATTGGTTTTTTTTTTCAGGTACTGTGCACCTAAGGTAATGCTTAGTACAGAAGATCGTCAAACTGATATTCTCTTGTAGTCCTGCTATAGCTAGAAAATACAGAACACTACCGTGGATGGCCTGGTGAAACATCTGCACTACCGAGACTTGTGTGTGGTTCTTCTCCTGAGTGCTACGCATCCTGATGGGAAGCGTCACAGCCATAGTGTTTTAGCACCCGAACCCTTGGGATCATTTCCTGTTCGGCGCTAACCTGTTTGGTTGTTGCTTGCACAGTGCCTGCATCCTTGCCGCCCCCCATGGGTCCATGGGTCCATGGGTCCATAGGTCCATGGCTCGCTCCGTTTCCATTCTCCTTCTCCGGCATGCTCCCAGGGTGCCAGGGCTCACTACCCCACTGAAGGGATGATGCTAAGCCCCGGACGTCCTCCACTGTGCTATTTTTCCGACAATGGAAGCCATTGTGCGTTGCTGCGTCTGCGTCTGCGTCTGCGTTTGCCTCTCACCACCAGTTCCAACATTGCATCCTCCAGTAATTATCTTTTACCACCATTGCATTCTCGTTGTTGGTATCTAAGCCTGGGGAACCTAGGTAGCAGCCACTTTGAGAAGCACTCACGACCTAGTCAGCAGCCCTCATCAGCCCTCAGCAGCCCTCAGCAGCCCTCAGCAGCCCCCACCAGCAGCCACAGCACCAGCAGCAGCCACAGCACCAGCAGACCAACAAAGTTAGGTACCTGAGTACCTCTACCTGCCTCTTACTGTAGGTATTCCTCTTACTGTAGGTATTCCTTGTATGGATCCTTGATCCCCTTTCGATATTCTACAACCCCCCCTCCTCCTCGCCGCTTCCTCTCACTTGCCCTGCCCTGACTACCTCACAACACAACACCACACCACAGCCTTGGGATGTCCTTTCCCTTTTCCCCTGTCCTACCGAATTGCACTCATACCTACATCCATTTGCCCACACCACCTTCCCACAACCCAAGTTGAACGTCGCGGAAGAACGGCAAACGGCACACAGCACACACACGGCTCACGGCTCACGGCTCACGGCTCACGAACCGCTTGCTTCCTCCCTCCGCTGTCACGACCCTGCTACGACCCTGCTTGGCCTGCTGTGGATGTGACTGCGCTTCCAACTCGCAAGACCCGTCCCCTCACTCACAGCGTTGCTACAGTTTGCCCAGCGCGGCTTCGTCACCTATACAACACAACGCACGTACGTCCCACCTCTACTTACCCTACGCACACGCACACATACACGCACACGCACACGCATACATCCACGCCCAGATTCGCCTTCACTCTTGCCTCGCGCCCAGTCTGCTTTCTGCTTTCCAAGTGGCGGTCGGTGCTCTCGTTGGTGAAGCAAGGTCCAGCACGGACTCCAGTACGAACTCCAGTCGCGACCAACCGACCAACCACTCGTCACGACTCAGTGCCTCCTTCTTCCAAGACCGAAAGAAAAGACGAAGATCCATCACCGAGTCGAGTGCTAACCATACGTGACCACCAGCTACGCAGGAACGACTGTCCCTCCTCCCCCTCTAAGCGACCGATCTCGCACGACCGATCTCGCACGACCACGACCACGACTACGACCACGATCACGACCATTCGCCTCCTTCCTCTTCACGAGACTCGACAGCCACAAATTCCAAATCACCCCACCCCGCGACCTTGGCTTCTCAAGACGCGAAACTCCACGAGCCGTCTTCTCTTTCCTCCTTCCTTCGACAGCACCTCTTGCTTGGGTGCCGCCTCTTGTTCGCCCTTCATCCACCACCAGACGCGAACCCCGCGAAAACCCCAACCACACCACGAGCATTTTGATCCATCCTGCGACCGCAACCGCCTCGCCCTACTTCTCAAGCCTTTTGAAAAGCCCCCCCCCCCCAAAACGCCGTTCCATACATATCTTTCCAGGTCTATTCTCACGTCTCCGTACCCTTCCTCATACGCTCGGATCTGATCTGCGGTCTGCTCTGCAAAGTTAGAGAGATTGCACTGCTTGCGCGTCGTCGTTCTCGCTCCTCTCACACCCGCGTGTCGTTCGGGGTAGCAGAGCCGTCCGGTCTTCATGGACAGCCGGCCATCTGCCGCCGAACTAAACCAGTCATACCAACCCGTCGCCTCCTGGAGTCGCGTCGGCGTCAACGGCAACGGCAACAGCACCCCCCGAACCCCCGGCTCCTCTACGCCCACCTCTACCTTCTCCGATCTCGCCCCTGCCAGTCCTTACCCGCCAACATTGGACCTGTTAGCCCCTTTGCTGTTCTCCCAGCACCAGGCTCAGCTTCTGCAATACAACAAGCTTATATCTCCTGGACGAGGCGGCGGTGGAGGTCTGCAGCCCACTTCCCTCCCTGGTCTGCCCCTGGTCCCCAATATCCAGGCGGCGCCAAGGTCCAGGTCCAGGTCCTGCTCCAAAGTGTCCAACAAGGACGGTCACAGCTCCAAGCAGTCTCCTGCCGCGCAGAACTGCCATGGGACGAGGGGCTTCAAGAACACTGAGAGACAAGATCGTGAGGGCATGACGATGGAGAAGGACAAGGGGATAACACCACAGGAGAAGGGCAAGGGAAGAGGCAAGGAGACGCCAGAGAAAACGCCCCTCAAAACGCAACCGGAGTTGGCACATCCCCTTCCCTCGCGTCCGGCACGAGGAGTGGCCCAGGCCCAGCAGCTGTCCACTGGCAGCTACGCCCAGTCAAGCTCCGTCCCATCCACACCGCACCAGCGCGCCCGCAACCTCTCCTTCGAGTCCCGGGAGCCTTCACCCAATGCCATCCAGAATCACTCGCCCCGTTCAGCATACTCCGAACCCAACGGCGGAGCTGCGTTCCTGCCCGCCCGCCAACACCTGCCGCAGCGGCCTTGCCGGTTCGAGACGGCTCAGTTTAAGCAGCGGAGGCGCATGCCCTACAGCTTAGGATCGGACAGGCTGGAGAAGGTCGACCCGGACAAGATCAAGAGCAAACTGTCCGAGGATGAGGAGCGGAAACTGTCCACAGATATGCGCGAGTTCTACGACAGGTTATTGCCGTCCCCCGCCGTCGAGGAGAACCGTGAGAAGCTGGTGAAGAAGCTGGAGAAGATCTTCAACGACGAGTGGCCGGGTCACGATATCCGGGTCCACAGGTTTGGGTCGTCGGGCAATTTGCTGTGCTCAGACGACTCGGATGGTGCGTTGTATAAGGCCCCAGAAGTTCCGAGTGCATAGGCTGACAAAAAGAACCCCACCAGTGGACATTTGTATCACGACCGACTGGAAGGAAATGGAGGGCGTCTGCATGATAGCGGATCTTTTGGCCAAGTGTAGGTTGCAAATGCCCCCAAAAGCGACTCGAGTGTTGCATGAACTGATGGCTGTGTATTGAACAACAGGTGGTATGGAAAAAGTGGTGTGCGTCTCCGGAGCCAAGGTCCCCATCGTCAAAATATGGGACCCCGAGCTCGAGCTCGCCTGTGACATGAATGTCAACAACACGCTGGCGCTCGAGAACACCCGCATGGTCCGAACCTATGTGGAGATAGATGAACGAGTCCGCCCGTTGGCCATGGTCATCAAGTACTGGACGAGGAGGCGGATGGTCAACGATGCCGGTAAGCTAATTCCTGCTACAAATCCCTCCTCCATACACAAGATAGGTCCGCTCCGTCTTCTAACCCTGTTGTGATGGGTACAGCCTATGGCGCAACGCTCAGTTCCTACACCTGGATCTGCATGATCATTGCCTTTCTCCAGCTTCGCGACCCACCCGTCCTGCCCGCTCTACATCAGATGCCGCACCTGAAGCTGCCCACCACCGACGGCCACAAGACCGACTTTGCGGATGACCTGAGCCAGTTGAGAGGGTTTGGCCACAAGAACAAGAGCACGGTGGGAGAGCTGCTCTTTCAGTTCTTCAAGTTCTTTGCCCATGAGTTCGACTACGACAACATGGTGCTGTCCGTGCGCCTCGGCAGGATGATCCACAAGAAAGACAAGACGGAGAAGGAGTGGCAGCACCTCAACAACCATATCTGCGTCGAAGAGCCATTCAACAGGGTGCGCAATCTCGGCAACACGGCAGACGAGTTCTCGTTCCGAGGTCTTCACCTGGAGATGCGGCGTGCCTTCGATCTGATTGCTGGTGCCAAGCTGGAGGAGTGTTGTGAGCAGTTCGTCTTCCCCAAGCAGGAACCGACCGACTCGAAAGCCTACGTCAAGCCGGCGCCTCGTCCCGCTATGCTGCGGAGTTCTTCGCAACAGCACCCCGGCCGAGGTGGACGAAATGGGGGCGGCCGAGGCAACAGGAACCATTATCGCAACGGCAACAGCAACCGGAGGGCATCGTCCAGCAATGCGTACGAGAACGCGCCCACCTCCGCCCCGGCAGCCGCCGCCGCCGCCGCTTTGCCGCATCCCATGGTGTCTCAGGGCCATGAAATGTCGGCTGGGGACCTGCAACAGTGGACGCAACTTGCCCAGCACTATTCCTATCCGGCCAACATGGCGATGCTGAGCAACGCCTTGCTGGCGCAGCAGGATCGGTTGCAGTGGTACACACACCACGCGCAGCTGCACGCGGTAGCGCACGCACAGCGCATGCAGGCCGTCTCTGTCCAGCCCACAGGGAGGTCTCGGACGAACTCTTTCGACCAGGCGCCGCCCCTGACCGCGCCCCCGCGGCCCGAGTACTTCGTCTGGCCGCCTCATCTGCAGCACCTCTACGCAACACAGCACTATCACACAGGTTTTGGCACGTACCCAAACTCCCCGTCCGCAACCACCGCTGCCCCTGAGTTTAGGAGAAGCTTGCACAGGTCGAACGCGCCGAACGAAGGGAGCTCTTCCAGCGGTGGTACGCTGAGATCCCAATCCCAACCCGCGTCTCGAACGTCGGCGCCCAGCGGACAGCCTGGTCCCAGTTATGCGGCCAGCGCCCAAGCCGTGAGCGGTGGTTCTGGTTATGCGCCTCGCCCATCCAACCTCTCCCCATTTCCCGCGTATGCGTTGGACGACAGGACGGACTCGGAGGCCGACGATGGCTCGAGCAGGACGCTACCCGAGTCCCCTCCCGAGGAGGACAGTGCTGGCTACCTGGGGTATTTCGTCGCCGACTCCGCCTCGCCACGCAAGCCCACAAATGGCATCCCCACGCTCGGTGATGTGGGCCTGAGCAGTGCGCGTCGTCGCAGACTGTCCACCGAGGGACCCCAGTCGGTTCTGGACCGGCGCCTGCAGAGGACATCTCGATCGCCTTCGCCCCTCGGGCACGGTAGGAATGTTTCTGTTGGACCTAATTCGGCACCACTTGCCTCTGCGCCTTTCCCGCAGAGCGGTCACCGATCCGTCAAGGAGAGCTCGCCCCTGGTCGTGAATGGGTCCACGTTCATGCCTCCGTCGAGCTGGTTCCCCTCGACCACGGACGAGGCTGCCTATGACAACCCACTGCATATCAGCCAGGGGAAGGCAGCCAACAGTGCCTTCACGCCTGAATCATCGGCCACCTTGACGGTCCCCGACCGGCCTCTCGTCGTGAACGGATCAACGGCCCAACCATCTGTCTTGCCTCCCAATACAGGAGCCATGCCGTCCTTTGGACAGCGGATGGCAGCAGTACCTGGTGTTCCCAGCAGTGGACCTTACGTCGCAGGCTTCGGAGACAGCTTTCAGAACAAGGCCAAGGCGATGGACCCGAAATGGCAGCGCATCGCGTCTCGCAGCCAACCGGGCATCGCGCCTCTTGACCTTGCCATCTCCAACCCCGTGTTATCTGAGTCGCAGCACCTCTCGCCCGTGTACGAGAACCGAACGCCATCCCCCACGGTGTTTCGAGAGAAACCGTTCAATCAGGCAACAGGCTCCTCGGAAGACGCGAGACAGGATCGCCTGGCCATGACCGTGCACAAGCCTTATGAACGGAACGGGACGGCTCAGGATAGTGACTCGAGCTCCGTCCAGAGCCCACGGCTGAATGGACATGCACCACAAGAAAACGGTCCAGTGCGTGCGGCCAAGGGTGAGTTCGAGAATGCAAGCGGTTGGCAGAAGCCGAAGGCACGCAAGAAGCAAGGCGACACACGGAGCACCGGGAAGGTGGCCACGCAGGGCGAGCAGCCACCCAGAAATGAGTCTGAGCGGAAAGGTGGATGAGCAAGCTGATTCGAAGATGGACGCCGAGGATTGTTCAGTTGTCGGGGCCTCGGATCGTGGGATTCGGGCTCGAACGACTGGGACGAGCCCGACTTCGATGTTCAGACGCAGTATTCCCTGTCGGATTTTGGATAAGTGCTCATCGTTCTTGAGCCTGGCTGAGACGAGGCGGGCGGTAAAGGAGCAATGCCCTCATATTGGACAGCTTTGTTCAGGATCTCGCCGCCCTTCGCCTGGTGTGCCATCTATGTGCGTCAAGCTGTAGTTGGGGCGGAGCTTGTACGATTTGTGTTTCACGATGCAGTTGCCGACGTGGCGTCGACCATGGAAAGAAAGTTGGACGGGTTCTCGATCTCGAAGCGATATCAATACTCGGCTGCGGTGTTCTCGGGGTCTCTTATGGTCTGGTACGGTAACCAGACGAACGCCTGAGTTGTTCGGTTCTTGAACAAGTTTCTGATAGATTTAGGGGTTTCCTGTGCACGGGTGCAGGGCGTTCCCCTGCGTGGGTTCGTCCCAACGGACAACATGATTTTTATAGAAGGTCACACTGAGGACCGCATATACCAAAAGGGAGGAGGGACCGCGCACAAACGGCAAAGAGTGGACATGAGGCATTGCAGTCGGGTTTGGGATTTCCGAGTCGGTCACAATTATGATTTTTAACCTACGTGCTCACACGGCCTGCCTTTGATGCAGGCTCTCTCCGAGTGTGGATTTTATGATATCGAGCGAGTATGAAGGTCACACGCACATGTTATTTTGCGTATACTTGGCATGAGAGGAGGGTGTTGGCTGTTGGCTGTTGGCTGTTGGGGATAGGAATGGCTGGCGGTCGAGAGCGATGTGGTGCAGCGGCTGGGATGCCGGGAGGTTCGAAGCATGTGGGAACAAGCCAGCCCGACGAAAGAAAGCAAGTTGGTCTTGCAAGCAAGGAGACCGGGGAAAGGAGAGAGATACTTGATCAGAGAAGAGTCAGGAGTCTTTCATGGCATTGAACTGGGCAACATGGACGGCAACGGCGCACTGTGGGTTTATTGTTGTTGTCCTTGTCGACGTTGTTTGTGCAAAATACCATATAGACTGGGGGAAACAGGGGCATGGCAAAGGCAAAAGAAGCATACGGCATGTTTTGGAGAAAAGCGAGTAAAATCAATACCAAAAACAAAAAAAAGTTGAAAATCCATTAGCTTGGTGTTTGCTCATTTTGATAGGGTGTGGATGGGTGCTGTGCAGTGGTGCAGTGGTGCAGTGGTGCAGTGGTGCAGTGGTGCAATGGTGCAGTGAGCCAGTGAGCCAGTGAGCCAGCGAGTGAGTGAGTGAGTGAGGCTCTGCAGGTGTGCGGATCAAGCTTTAGGGGGAGAGGGTAGAGAGATGCACTAAACCATTCCTGGTCATAGTAACTCTGTGCCCTGTGGGTGAGGGGGGCAGCATGCGTATCTAGGATCCCTCTCTCCATCTTTCTGCATTCATCCTTCCTATATGTATTTCTCTCCCCTGCCGGACCCTAGGAGACTCTATTCACGATTCAATGAATGAATGAGTAAGGGAGTTATTTTCCAAGGTTTACGCAAGGATGTTTCCGTCGTCCACATAGTAAAGTAGTAGTTCTGCCTGCAAGTGTTGTTTGTTTCAGCAGGCGCGGCTACCTATCAAAAATCATAATTATATGAAAAGAGCGGCGGGGTCTGCGTCGACGGTCACGGTCACGGGCAGCGGGGAGGTGGTGGAGGGGATGATCCGTGAGAGCAGCAGCAGCAGCAGCAGGAGGACTGCGCCGCCTCAGATGCTGCCTGGGTCGTCGTCGTTAGTCGGGGGGGAGGTTGTTGTTGAGCGGGAGCGTATGGTGGTTAAGAAGAAGAAGGAGAAGAAGAAGAAGTCGATGATATATCATCCGCTGTCCACCACCACCACCACCACCACCACCACCGGCATTCCTTCGCCGCCCTCATCTTCTTGTCAGCGGCAGCATGCGCATGCCGCCGCCGCCGCCAACAGGGTCCTCCTCCACAGCAAGAACCAGCAGCTGCGAGGGTGCATCAAGCAGCTGCGGGCCGAGTTCCCGGGCGGCGGGAAGGACGCGGGGCTTGTGGATGATGCGTTTGCGGTGTATGCGGGGATCCAGAAGGCTGCTTTTGATCTCGTGCGGGCGCTGGCTTTGTCGTCGTCGTCGTCATCGTCGTCGTCGATGTCGTCGATGTCGAGAGGTGGTGGCGGTGCTAGGCATGGATGGGTCGAGGAGACGGTGGGGAGGCTGGAGAGGCTGCATATTGCTGCTGGTGATATGGATAGGGATGGAGATGAGGACGTGGATGCGCTGGGTGCGTCGCTGGGCAGGCTGGGGATCTCGGACACGCACGACGACGATGATGATGATGATGATGACGACGCCGATCGATTGTTCAACTGGGCCTGGGCCGAGACGATCCGCGACTGGCGGGCCGCCGTGCAGAGGCTGCGCGACGCGCACCGGACCAGCCTGGCCGGCACCTACCGCGCCTACGAGAAGGAGGACGCCACGCCCGAGATGGAGGCGCGCTTCTTCCACGACCGCCGGTTCCGCGCTGACGTGATCCGCAGGATGCGCGGCGCGGGCTGCTACAAGATCTTCGCCACCGCGCCCGCCTACTGGCCCAGGTACGAGCAGCGCTTCCGGAACTATGACGTGCTCGTCCGCGCCCTTGAGGACGTGGATCGGCTTCTGCAGTCGGCGGGCCAGCGGGGAGAGGGGGGTGGTGGCGGTGGTGCTGATGAGGAGGAGGAGGAGGATGACGATCTGGACCTCGAGGACAGCGCACGTGTCGTCCGGTTCACGACGATCGCCCCACGCGGTGACGCTATCCTCGAGTTCCCCAACGCCGCCGCCGCCGCCGACGACGACGACGATGCCGCGCACGATCGCGACCCGGTGCTGCGATTCCGCGTGTCCGCGCCCATGCTAGCCGAGACATCGCCCTTCTTTGCACGCATCTTTGCCGGCCCGACCAGCAGCACCCACGGCGCCGCCGCGGGTGTGGTGGTCTGCCCGGACGGCAGCTCGGCGCGCCTGTACCGCGTGCCGCAGCGGGAGCGGGACCGGCACGGCGCGCTGACGACGCTGCTGTGGGCGGCGCACATGCGGCACGACAAGGTGCCGCGGGCGGTCTCGTTCGAGCAGTTCGTGGCCGTGGCCGACGTGTGCCTGCGGTACCGGTGCACGTCGCCCGTGGAGGTGTTGGTCGAGCACCTGTGGCTGCCGGCGTGGCTGCACAAGGCGCTGGAGAGCCAGCCGGACGGGCTGCTGCTCATCAGCTACGCGTTTGGGCTGCGGCGGTTGTTCACGAGGGTGTCGAAGACGGCGGTGCTGAATCTGGTGGATGAGGAGGAGCTGGAGGCGAAGATGTGGCCACGGAAGGTGAAGGACAGGTGAGTGTCTTTTTCTTCTTTTTTTTATTGGTTTTTTTCTTTCTTCTTCTCTTCTTCTTCTTCTTGCATCCTGTGTTATGCGACATATTTTCACCCTCCCACCCCCCTTCATTCATATGCCTCCCCCGGCGTCAACGTCCAAAACACTGCCTGCATAATAAGTCTTGCTGCTTCTTCTTGCTCATGCAAACACGACAGGATATGGGCTGTTCGCAACGCGAAGCTTGCCCAAGTACACTCCGCGTGCACGAGCGCTGTCCAGGAATACTTCCGACCACCAAATGAGCGACAGAGTGTTTCATCTCCCCCTCCCCCTCGTCCTCGTCCCTCTCTCTCAATAGCGCCGCGGTCCCGGGGCGAGTTACTGCTCCGGCAGCAGCAGCAGCAGCAGCCTCACCAGAGTCTGTCCTCCTTTGCATCCACCCAGGCACCACCACCACCACCACCACCCGAGGAACCACCGCCGAGCCACCACCGACCGCTCTTCTTCTCCCTGACCAGCACCCCGCGCTGTCCCAGGGGTAGTCACGCGTGCGACGCCGCTAACCTGGGCTGGCTGCTCCTGGTGCTCCACGAGCTGCAGCTCCTCGGGACGGTGATGAGCCCGGCAGCGGTGCCGGGCCCATCATCACCACCACTACTACCACCACCACCTTCTCGCCCCCGATCGCTGGCGCAGCTCCTCGACGCCCTGCGCTGTGTGCCGAGCCCGCCTAGCGCCGCCGCCGCGGCGCACCACCATCCCGCCGGCGGGGGAGGCGTGTGTGACCCGGCCCTGGCGCTGCGAGTGGCCGTCAATGATGTGTATAATAGCACCGCGGGCCTCACGCTCTTCGAGGTGGACGGTAAGCGGCATGGTTGGGCGCTGTCCAAGAACAAGGCCTACGAGGCGCAGTCCGTGCTCCAGATCCCGCTAGGCGTGCTAGGCTCCTCCTTATCGAGCCGAGAGGAGGAGGAGGAGGATGTGACAATGACGTTATCGTCCCCCCCTCAGACTCCCACTCCCACCGTCGACGAGAGAGGCGGGAGGGGCACGACCGCGGAGGAGGACGATAACGACCACGACGACCACCACCACCCCCGCCCCGCCACCCGGCGTCGTGCCGCCGCCGTCGTCTTCCAGCCCGACGAAGCCATCTGTCTGCGCATCATGTCCTTCGTGGCCACCTCGGACGACCTGTACTCGCTGGCCCTGACGAGCCGCACGTTCCGCGCCGCCTTCAAGAGCAACGAGCTCGTCCTGATGCGCCGTCTCGTCCGCGCGAACCGGCGACTGACCCTGTCCGTGCTGGCCGGCGGGGCGTCGCTTCTGCGCGAGTCTCTGCTCCTCCGCGGCCACGACGTGGACGAGGCTACGGCGCGGCGAGCACCTGGTGGTGGTGGTGGTTTGGGCGGCGTGGCGGTGGTGGAAGGGGATGATAATAATACTAATACTAATGATGATGATGATGATAAACTGTTGTTACCAGCTAGGCCATTCGCCTCGCCAGACCCTATGGGGAAAACAAGTTGGGTGTTTGAAAATAGCAGGGAGGAGAAGACGGCGGATAAGGACGAGGATGATGCCCACGTTATGACGGAGGAGGAGGCGCGCCGTATCCTGTGGCCGGATGAGATCTTGCCCGCCGCTGCGGAAGGAGAAGAAGAAGAAGAAGAAGAAGATGTGCACGCAGCTAACATATCAGCACGCAGCAGCAGCAGCAGCTGGCGGCAGACGACGACGACGACGACGGATGACGGGGGGAAGACAACACGGCGCAGGGACAGCTGCGGAGAGAAGGTCCTCGTGTCCCACATCGCGGTTGCGGAAGACAAGACGCTCGTCGTAGTCGGTGACAAGGTCTTGCGGGAGCAGCTGGATAGGAGGAAGGGGATATCGAGTGACTAGTAGGTAGTCTTAGTCCTTCTGGAACCTTATATGAAGAGTTGCAGCGCAGATAGCTCCTACTCCTCCTACTCTTACTACATAACATAACTATAGCTCAACTATAAGGCGTGTTGCATGAAGATAGTGCGCGACTACCTTTCAAATATAGGTAGGTTATCTATCTGCTTAAGGAGACAAATATATTAAGGAGGCATAATATTAACGAGTTATATACTTAAGGAATTAAGCTTATTATGTAAAATAAAGGAAAAGATAAGCTCTATAAGTATGAAATAAAGCGTATAAAGTTAACTCTAACCCTAGCTTTTCCCTATACTGCTTAATACTAGGTAGGTATAACGTGGTTGTATATCGAGTCGGTTACAATATCGAGTCGGTTACTTTTTTAATTAACGCGACCTATTATATTCGATATATAATTTCTCTACGATAAATAATGGAATTCTATACCTAAGAAAGCCGTATCCTCTTTGCATACGACGCAATCAGATCATCGAAAAAAATAAGTTAATAACGCGCTTCTAAGCTATATAATATACTGTAAACTATATTTAGCAACCGACTAAAT
>MUZH01003465.1:0-14533 GCA_003012965.1 Juglanconis oblonga
CCCCCCCCCCCCGGTGGAAGAGGTGGAAGACGCAAGTGTCGAGTTTCGCTGCTGGGAGTGGTGGAAGGTGGAAGATGGAAGGTGGAAGATGGAAGATGGAAGACGGAAGACGCATCGTGCGAATATGTTCATCCGGGATCTCGACAAGGCTTCCCTACCACTTCCCCGCACCCCGCACCCCGCACTCACTCTGTCTCTCAACTCCAACAAG
This sequence comes from Juglanconis oblonga, assembly GCA_003012965.1. NCBI lineage: Eukaryota > Fungi > Ascomycota > Sordariomycetes > Diaporthales > Juglanconidaceae > Juglanconis > Juglanconis oblonga. Next base: position 212 of record MUZH01003465.1, read on the forward strand.
TCCCGCTTCAAATTGGGGAAGGAGAACAGCATCATCACGGCGGTCGTGGCTTGTGCCGCAAGACGGCTTGTCACCGTCATCATCAGCCGCGATGATTAGCACCTCCGACTGTTCCGTCACTCCTCGGGCTTACTTGCGTCTTTCTCTGTCTCGGCACAGACCGTGAGGGCATCCGCAGCATTTCGCCGTGCTTCAGGAGATCAAAAAAATCAAAAGAAATCCGTGAGGCCCCAAGAACAACTCCACAATGTCGGGCCCCACGTCTCGCTTGAGGAATATTCTCGGGCATGTCTGGTCCTCGTCTGCGACCCCCTCGTCGCCGCCGACCACATCCGTGAAACAAGGTCAGACATACCAACATGCTCATCACATCCACACGCTCTCGCCCACCTCCTTTCTCCCGCGGGCCGCAGCCATCGAGCCCCAGGCGGAAGCCATCGTGCACATCACCGCCAATGGGGCTACCCTCCGCCGGACCTATCAGGAGTTCGCGGATCGTGCCCGCGGACTCGCCTACTATCTGAAGACCCATGGTTACAAGCGGGTCGGCGTGCTTATGACCAACACCCCTGCCTTCCTGGAGAGCGTCTTTGGAATCGTGGCTGGTGGGGCGGTCATCGTGCCGGTGAATTACCGGCTCAAGGAGGACGACATCAGCTACGTCTTCGAGTTTAGTGAGGTGGATCTCATCCTGGTGGATTGGGAATTCGAGAATTTACTGGGCCCCTTCCGGAACGCGAAACCAGTGGTGAGAGTCGTGGTGGATACGGTGGGTTCTTCCGGCTTTCCTCCCGGCTTTCTCGTTTCGTCCACCTGCGTCCTGGACTAACCTGACTCGTCCACACGCCAGGACACCGACGCCACGGAAGGCGAGCTCTGCGGCCCGTTTGACGAGATCATCCTGGAAGGCTTGACCTATGACCAGAAGACGGGCAGCAGAGGCTGGGCGGGCCTCCATACCCAAGCCGAGGATGAGGATGACATGATCGCCATACCGTTCACGTCCGGGACGACGTCCCGACCCAAGGGGGTGGTCTTCACCCACCGCGGTGCATACCTGGCAGCCTTGGGGAACATCATCGAGAGTGGGCTGAATTTCCATGACGGCCGGTGCAAGTACCTGTGGACTCTGCCCCTGCAAGTGTCTCTGCCGGGTTTCCCTCTTGCTGCTCCTTGCGATGGGCTGACCTCGTTGGTGACTTAGGTTCCATGCCATCGGATGGACGTTCCCTTGGGCGACCGTGGCGGTCAGAGGAACCCACGTCTGTCTTCGGAAGATCGACTACCCGCTGATCTGGCGCCTCCTGAAGGAAGAGAAAGTCACCCACTTCAACGCCGCCCCGACGGTGAACACGCTCCTCTGCGCCGACCCCAACGCCTCGCGCCTGGCGCAGACCTGCCACGTCACCGTGGCCGCCTCACCGCCGACAGGGCACCTCTTCGAGCAGATGACCGACCTCAACCTGCGGCCGGTCCACGTCTACGGTCTGACGGAGACGTACGGGCCCATCACCAAGGGCTACATCATGCCGGAGTGGGACAGCCTGGCGCCCAAGGACAAGTACGCTCTCATGGCGCGGCAGGGCCACGGGTTCGTGACGAGCTTGCCCGTCCGGGTGGTCAAGATGGACGAGCCGGAGGGGGTGCTGGTGGATGTGGCCAAGGATGGCAAGGAGATCGGTGAGATTGTCATGTTTGGGAACATCTGCGCCAAGGGGTATTTCAAGGATCCTGAGGCCACCAGGAAGCTGTTTGCAGGAGGAGGGTTGCACTCCGGGGACTTAGCGGTCTGTCATCCCGATGGGAGTGTGCAGATACTAGATCGGGCCAAGGACATTATCATCTCTGGTATGTGTGGCTCCATTCTCTTTTCCTCCGCATCAGGTGCGTATCCCAGTACAAGGTATGGAGCTGACATGTACGTACGTACGTACGTGCGTACCTAGGTGGTGAAAACATCTCCTCGGTCGCCCTGGAGAGCATGCTGGTGAAGCACCCCGACGTGCTAGAGGCGGGCGTGGTAGCCGTGGCAGACTCCCACTGGGGGGAGCGGCCCAAGGCCTATGTGACGGTCAAGCAGGGGAAGCAAGTGGAGGGCAGGGACATCGTGGACTGGGCAAAGCACCAGAGTCAGATATCCAAGTTCATGGTTCCTCGTGAGGTGGAGGTCATCCCGGACCTTCCCAAGACCAGCACTGGCAAGATACGGAAGAATGTTTTGAGGGAATGGGCAAAACATGGCCAGCATAAGGAGTGAGTGAGTGAGAGAGAGAGAGAGAGTCGCGACGAAACAGCCGAGGTTGAAGCATTCATGGGCCTTGCGCACTGTCGTCCGAACACGAGCTGCAGTACTGCCTTGATCAGTATAGGGAACGGAAACCGGGCCGTCGATCCGCATTCCAAGACACACATGAATGAAATCATGGGACACGCCATGCTAGTTCTGTGGGGTCTACACATTGCAAGCCCTTGTCAACTGCCTCAGAAAGCATCTTCCTTGGCATTCACTGTTGAAATCCGACGACACTGTACTGTGCCTGTCACTTGTGTCAGGCGTAGGTTGGGTCAGTGACAAGAATACGAGTGAGAGGCTTTCAGGACTCGAACGCAGACACCTCGGCCTGTGCCTGGCTACCCACCTACACTGCAGCAGCGTCTCGGTAGGGTCCTCGAGGGATATAACCAGGGGGCCGAATCTGAAATACGCAACAAATCTCGTAAGATGACTACGACGATATACGTATAAAACGAAGTGGAAAGCCGTTCGTTCCTCTTTCTTCCTTTTTGGCTCCTCTTCTTCGCAGATACATGCTTCTCATACTAGCTGCAACGATCCCTATTCTTTGATACTCCATTTCCATCTTCCCCCAGGCACACGAGACAGTGGCACTCTTGTCTTCCGTGGCCCCCACCCCCGGATTTTGGATCTGAGATGCGATCCACGCAGGCTTCGGCACGGCCCGCATGGAGCTTTGTTCCGACCCGGTGCGTCGTCAGTACGTGGGCGTCGTCGTCGTCGTCGTCGTCGTCGTCGTCGTCGTCGTCGAGTACAAAGAAGCATTGGAATAACGAAACTGTCATGATACTGGAGACTTTGCACAATTTTGATGTCTGAGTTGATCTGCTCCTCACGATAGTCACTACAGAATACGGGAATACTTCCCACCAGGACTAGGTTAGTTCCTGCATTAGTGGCACAAGATCTACACTACATGTACGTTCCCAGTAGATCTGAATCTGGGGCTGAAGAAGTCAAAACGGACATGGATCTAAAATATCTCGACAGGGGGGTCTCACGTTGTTTTTGTCTGAAGTCTTGACATCATGACCGGGCCCTGGTTCTGAACGTTCTGAACGTTCTTGAGAACCTATCACCTTGAACTGTCAACATACTATATATGTTCATGCCCCCTAGGAGACTATGATTTGCATGTCAACAGCTTTCAATCGAGTCTGGAAACAGTTTCTCAGTAACCTGTATCTATCATGGGGAAATCTGCGAGGGTAATTTATTGTCAGTGCATTCGCATAGTTTGATTTTTTTTTCCACGGAGATCTTACCACGAGGATGCTGACACCATTTTCTTCTTCCTGTAGGGTTCAGGACGGACCTTAGACTCCATGACTCCCCAGCTCTCAAGGCTGCTCTGGACTTGAATCCCGAGTGTCTCTGGCCCGTCTTCACCTGGGATCCTCACTATGTCTACCGGGCCAAGGGAGGAACCAACAGATGGCAGTTCCTGTGAGCCCCTCTCCCCTCTTCGCGCCAGAGAAACCCTTCCGCAACAGAGAAAGAGAAGATATGAGATGGATGCTCATCAGCCCGCCCCCAGACTGGACTGCCAAAACGATCTCTCAGCCTCCATCACCAAGCTCAACAGCAGATCCAAACTCTTCGTCCTCCGCGAAGCACCCCAGACGCTCTTCCCCAAGCTCTTCAAAGCCTGGAACGTGACCCACCTCGTCTTCGAGAAGGACACAGACGCCTACGCGCGCGACCGCGACCATGCCGTCCTCCGATCCGCCCACGACGCCGGCGTCGAGGTCATCACCAGGTCCGGCCGCACCCTCTGGGACAGCGACGAGGTCGTCAAGGCCAACGGCGGCAGACCCACCATGAGCATCACCCAGCTGCAGAAAGCAGGCAACAAGGTCGGCACGGTCGCCCCGGCCATAGACGCACCCGACTCGCTGCCTGACCCGGGCGAGGTCCCCACCGACGAGCTGGAGAGGGAGCACGAGAGACCGCCCCCGACCACCCCGGACCTCAACGCCCAGTGGCGACGCCGCACGCCCAAGCAGGACGAGAGCTACGCCAAGATCGCCGGCCCCCGGGGCGACTTCGCCGTCGCGACGCTCCAGGAGCTGGGCCTCCCGCGCGCCACCACCCCGCACCGCGGCGGCGAGACTCTCGCCCTGCGGCGGCTCGACGAGGTCATGGCGGACGTGACGTACGCCGCGACCTTCCGCAAGCCGCAGACCAGCCCGGCGGTGGCGGTGGCGAGCAGCAGCAGCACGACGCTGCTGTCGCCGTTCCTGCACCTCGGCGCGCTGTCCGTCCGCCTCTTCTACCACCGCGCCGAGGACGCCGTCGACAGATACCAGGGCGGTGATAGCGCGGCGGCCGCGTCGAGCCCGCCAGAGAGCCTGACGGGCCAGCTGCTGTTCCGTGACATGTACTTTGCCGCGCAGGCGGCCCTGGGCCACGCCATGACGCAGACGGCGCACAACCCGCAGGTGCGGTTCGTGCCGTGGCACCTGCCGTCCAGGACCGAGGCGATCAGTCACCGTGACAGCGACAGCGCGACGCATCCCCGGACCGAGAGGGTGGCTGTCCCCGGAGCGTACGAGGTCGACTCGGCGCAGGCGGACGAGTGGTTCCAGCGGTGGGCGGCCGGGAGCACGGGGTTCCCGTGGATCGACGCGCTGATGCGGCAGCTGCGGCACGACGGCTGGATCCACCATCTCGGGAGACACTCGGTGGCGTGCTTCCTCACGCGCGGCGGGTGCTACGTGCACTGGGAGCGGGGCGCCGACGTCTTCGCGGAGCTGCTGCTCGACCACGAGCCGGCGTGCAACGCCGGCAACTGGCAGTGGCTGAGCTGTACGGCCTTTTTCGCTCAGTATTATCGGTGCTACAGCCCTGTCAGCTTCCCGCAGAAGTGGGACAAGGAGGGGGCTTTCGTGAAGCACTGGTGTCCGGAGCTGAAGGGGCTGGGGAGCAAGTACATCTATGAGCCGTGGAAGGCGCCCGTGCAGGATATCAAGAAGGCTGGGGTCCAACTGGTTGCATTCCCCGGCGTGGGTAAGGAGCTGGAGAAGGGCACGTACCCCAAGCCCATGTTTGACTTTGGCGAGAGGAGGAAGATCTGTATCGCGAGCTTGAAGAAGGCGTATCAGATTGGCTTGCGCGGGAACGATAAGAAGGTGCTGGATGGGAGCTTCAAGGAATTATTTGGTGGCGGTGAGAACGAGGAGATGATGGGACCCATTGATGACAGCGATGATGGGGCGAATGCGGATAATGCAGAGGGTAGTGATGGGGAAGGTAAGAAGAGAACAAACGACCATAAACGACCAAAGGGCCCTATGGACCGGCACGTCAAGAAGCAAAAGAGGTAGTGGTAGACGAGATCAGACGCATCCATATCACTACGATGCGTAAATGCCTTAGCAGAGAATGCTGAGATCATGCATAGCTGTAAAGCCCTAGCCGATTCGGCGGATCAGGGATGGGAGAGAGAAGCACGCTCCAGTCGGAGGGCATAGATGATGTATGCGCGTAATACTGTTTTGAGAGTCCAGGGAATATGCTTCAGCTTCATGGCTGTATGGGGCACGAAAAGCTGTATGAGACGCGGGACTGAGCGCGAATATTCACTGGTTTGTTTTCTCTTTCGTTTCTGAACGAGGGGAGGGGGCCACTTCTCTTGTTGCTTGCTGCGGGTGGTGTGGATGTGTGTGTGTGTGTGTGTGTATTGGGTCATAAACGCATCGAGGCACAACCGCACATTCATCTTGGACATGGCCCAGGGGGCCTTTGGAAAAATTGGTTTCCTCATATCGTTCTCTTCCTATCAAGTATCCCTTTCAACAACCAAACTCGTACACAGAAGCAACATATACGCAACGCCAGCTCCCTCCAATGCGAACGTACATAACAAAGCGTTGTCTGGACCATCCTATCTATCTGTGGCTGATGCAGGTGCCTTGTTTCCCGATCCCACAAACAAATGAGAATTGCATAAAAAATACAGGGGATGAATGGGGTATGAAGAAGAAAACACAAAATTGTCCCTCGGGTTGTGATGCCATCCTAGTGCTCGAGTTCCCTGATGTACTTGACGAAGGTCTTCTTGTGCGTCATACCGGCGTACTTACCGTCGCGGAGGACGCAGACGTACCTCAGCCCGAGCTTGACGAAGCACTCATAGACGAGGTCCATCGGTGAATGTATATCAAGAGCCATCGGCGCCTGTCAAGATGTCAGGTTATGGTTGACCAAGATCAATCTTGAGCAGAGGGGCTTGCTTACCGGGTCGATATATCTCGAGAAATCCGTCGGATCCGAGCTACTACCATCATCCGAGTCATCGATGGATGGCACGTTCGCCATCAGACACATGGCGGATTCTTCCTGGGGTAGCTGGTCGAGCGCAAACTCCAAGTCCGGCGCCGGGATCAGGCCAACAAGGATGCCGTCCCTCAGGATTGGGAGACCACCATCGAATTCACCCGCCGCATGGATACGCTCAAGCTTCCGACGGAGGCTTGCGGCCGGAACCATCGGAGCGTTGGTAATGTCGATGACCCTCTCGCGCCGAACACGAGGCACGATGTCCGCGAGATCAGATGTGAAGATCGGCTTATGCTTGTTGTCGAGGAATGGGTACGAGTTCAGCTCGGTCAGAAGATCCTGATGAAAGTCAGAACAGGCCCGATGATCTAAGCACGGCAACGACTCACGTAAATACTCAGAGGCTCGAGGAAGTCCGACGTCCACTTGGCCACGAGAATAGCCAGGGAGAAGGGCAGGACGTAGTCGAGACTGCCTGTAAGCTCAAACAGTATGACCGCCAGGGTGACGGACAGTCTGGTCACGCCACACATGGTTGCACCGGCGGCGATCAGGGCATAGACACCCGGCTGGATACATGTGGCGTCTCCTATCCTAGAGCAACGGTCCCACACAGGCCAGTGGTCGAATCTGAACACGAGCCACTGCACAATGTGACCAATGAGCCGGCCCATCAAGCCACCTACCACCATGGAAGGGACGTAGATGCCAGCTGGAACTTTCTGTAAGTAAATTTGTTGTCAGCCTTGCGTCCGGTTTTGGAGCCAATATATTCCAAGGTCTGAAGAACAGACAGACGTTCCACGGCAAAGTTTCTGACTTACAATTCCAAAGGTGATGACTGTCAACAGCCCCTTGATCAAGAATGCCGCCATGAGGTTCAGCAGAATGGGAGGTATATCGCCCTTCACCTCTGGACACAATCCCACCACATCGAGAGTGTCATCCTTGGAGTTGCAAGGAGCTGCAAGGTTGTACAGCAACTTGGCGACCGGCAGTTTGACCAGGTCATTCCAGTATGACACCAAACCGGTGACAAGAGCCACCAGCATGACCTCGACCAAGGGGTATCGCTTGATGATGGTGATCTTGCGGAAAGTCTTTGCCCAGTAGCGAGAAGCTTTGATGAACAAAGCGCCGAGTATGCCACCGAGTAGTCCGACAATGATAAAGCAGACGATTTCGAAGTATTCCCAGTCAACGGCGTATTGAACCTGGAACATGACGATCTTGTGGGTCCCGTACGGGTTGAGAAACTTGAGGCTGAGCGCTGCAGTGATGCAGCAGAAGAAGGTACGGAAGAGTGTCTTTGCAGGAAAGAAGTATGCGACCTCTTCAAGACCGAATAGAACACCTCCGATGGGGGCCCCAAAAGCCACGGTGACACCTGCGGCTGCAGCTGCCGAGAGAACCTCGCGTCTCTTCCCATCATTTCGGTCGTATTTTTCGAAGAGTCGACAGGCGATGTTGCCGATACAAGTGGCGATGTGCACATAGGGCCCTTCTTTTCCGAGGCTCATCCCGGATGCCACACTGAGCACCAGACCGATGGACTTGATAACGAGGGTCTTGAAGCCCAGGAAGCCGTGCAGAACGAACCCACTGAGAATGACACGCACTTCAGCCACCCCACTGCCAGCAGCAGAGTAATACACCATGGGCGGCTGGACTGAGGTGGTGTCCACCTCTTGTCGCTGTGGCGGCTGCTGTTGCGGCGGGCTCACGTCGCCGTGATCGTCATGCGGCTCATTGTCAGGCAGGGCGACGGCTTCGGCTCCCAGATTCTCGTCCAGGGTGGTAAGCCTGTAGGCTGAGGGGACGACCGTTTTTGTCAGTAGCGTGACAATGCACGCCACGAAGGCGAATGCACTGACCCAGAAGACATAGAGGGAAAACTCCCTCCATTTGGCACTGAACGGGAGGGCTTGGGTGACGTCGGACCAGGAGACCCAGTCGGTACATTCGCCCAGGGGGCAGCATCGTTTTTCGCTCAGGTACCAGCTCGTAGCGCAATAGCCATCCTTCCAGTCGAAGAGGACCTGTTCGGAAACATTGATGACGTAGGCGACGACGGCGACGGTGAAACCGACCAGAGCGGACAGAATCCAGCCCTGTGCGGCGTCGAACAAGAGGTATACGCGGCCCCAGAAGTCCTTCCGGCTCCTCAGGGCCTTGGCTCGGTAAGCGTCGGCGATGCTGTCGTGTACCCAATCTGTCGAGGTAAACTGATCGTACCATACGCGATCGTCAGGATATATGGAGCCCTTGGACTCTGCCATGGAGTCCTGGTGCTGTGCAAGGGCGTGTACCAAGCGCCCACCCCAGGATCCTCTTCGGCTGTGGTTCTTGGACGGCAAGGTGGCACCTGTGGATTCCAAGCAGACTGTCAGTCGCACACCCCGGGACAACCAAGAGGGGGGAAGCAGGGGAGTGCTACGGTCTTGGGGAGGACACACCTAGATAGCTGTTGCTTGAGGACAGGAGGGGTGCACGCGGGGTGCGCGGCGAGTTGGCCTCGCTCGAGATCTTGACGCGGGCTCTCTGGGCGCCGAGCAAGGCTGACCTCTCTGATGGCTCGTCCGACATGGAGCCCCTTCTACTGTGCATGCGCGAGGCTGGACGAGAGCGCCTTCGATGGGACATGGGCGAGTGGGGCGGGATCAGGAGCCCATGGTCTTCGCGATCGTGGTGGTCCATCTTGGGGCGCAGGACGGGGTTGAGAGGGCTGGCTAGGATGAGCTCCCCAGGATCATGGACAGAAGTCCTCGAACATTTCGCGCAGCTGGTCGGGGTAACACAGCGAGTTATGAAGTACAGCAAGGGGCGACAGACAAGAGACGGAAAGGATGATCGGCTCGATGGGGTGGTGGTGGTCTTGTCGAAGGAGGATGTGGATGTGGATGTGGAGGTGGAGGTGGAGGTGGAGGGGGATCCACTCCTTGAACGGGCCAGGTGGTACAATCGCGGATCCTGTCTTGATAATTTGGAGGATACTTGTGCTTATAGGAGATGTATGGATGTATGTGATGTATGTGAGACGGCGGTTGGGCGGTTTGTTTCGGGGAGGAACAGAAGGAATATCGGTGGCTTACCTGTGTGACTGATCGGGAGGCAATGAATGGCGCAATCCATGTCCGCGGCATATACATAGTGGGTACCTAATGTTCAAAGCGGACCATGGCGTCAGGGTAGGCGGGCAATGGCGGGCATGGCGGGCATCGCGGGCGTGGCGGACTGTGGAAATGCAAAGTGAAGTATCCAAGACCCAACAGCGAGCACATGAGCCTCGTGCCAACAGCTGCCACTCTTCAGGGTCCATCAGCCATGCCTAATGGAGCATTAGCGGGCCTCCTGCACTGCTGCCGGGGCCCGTCATTGGTGGTTCTATTCCTGTATCCTGGCACGCCTGGCACGCCCCAGCCTAGCTGGCGTCAGGATCCCCACCGTACAGATCAGAGGATCGTCCAAACATGCGGGAAATGCATACTTGGGACATGCTACATACTGGGCAGTACTACTAGTGTAGTAGGTATTTGGGTGGGTTCGTTGTATGCGAAGGGCACTTGAGCAGAGACGTCATTCCGTTACTGCGTCACTCCGTCATTCCGTCATCCTGACCTTCAGGGTTCGGGGTTCGGCGGGTCCGGAGCTCTTCCGCTCTTCTGCCGTCGCTATCGTGCGACGCGGCACCGAGGACTGCACCGTGGCTTCTCTGCATTTCCACCACAGTAGACGTCGGCCTGTGCAGTCGCCGACCAGCCGTTCGGCGTACCACCAGCTCGCGCCCATCGGGATGGGACCACCTGCTTGAGCAGCAAGGCTGACTACGTGGGTCGTCTTCTCCTTCTCAAAGCTTGGAAGGTCTCGAAATGGACACCAAGAAAGCTGCCGTCCCCAAATTCGCCTCCTTCAGACAGAAACGCGACGATGATACCCCCAAGTCACCGCGTCCTCAGCCTCCACCTGACAAGGAGCACGATCGAGGTGACCGCGCTCGGGGTCGAGAGAGCCATGATGCACACCGCAGTAGGCACACCAAATCCCACTCTCACCACCGCCGTCATGACCGCCAACGATCCCGCAGTGCCAGTTTCGAGAGGCGGCCGTCCAACCCCACGCCTCGAGAGGATCCTCTGTACATCATCGACAAGAGGGGCGATCCGTTGATCGTGAGGTACGGGTCCAACGAGCGGTCAAGAGTCCCCTCCTACCGTCGCTACGGCTCGGGCAGAGTGATGGGTGCCCATGGACGCCTCAGGCTCATCTATGATGGCTCCAAAGAGTTTTTCAGCCTCGGGAACAAGCCTGGAGACGGGCCATCTGCGTTCCGTGACAGGGCCATCATGTCCAAAGCCTCTCGGAAGAAGACGCGGGTCTTCCGGTTGCGCTCGGATCCGGAACAGAGACAAGGCCAGCCTCGTAACCATGAGCTGGACTTTCTGCCTCTTTCGGAATCCCGGAAGACCGAAGAGTCCAAGGGAGATAGCTATGAGATGTCAGGGGATGAGGCACCCAACTATCGATCCATCCAGGGAAAAGCCAAGGCTCGCGACTTTGTGGACAGTGACTTAGAGTCCGCAGACACATCGGATTCGGATGCGGAAGCCGCATTCGATTCTTTGAACCCTACCAAGCAGAGGTCCATCGAGCTATCGCGCCACGTCAAGGACCATCCGGAGGACATGCAAGCATGGCTTGAACTCGTTGACCTGCAGGAACCCTTGCTGCGACTCAACCAAGACGCTCGCCAAGACAGCACAAACGACGAGGTCAAAGGTCTGGCCAGCATCAGACTCTCGCTCCTTGAGGAGGCTCTGCCTCATGCGACGAACGAGGCTGACAAGGAGACGCTATTCTTAAGACTGATGCGCGAAGGTGCCCGAGTCTGGAGCAGCAAATTGCTCGCGAAGCGCTGGGCAGAGACAAGCCTCACTAACAGCAGCTTTGCCTTGTGGAAAGCTCGTTTGGACCATGAGCTTTGCAACATGACTACTTTTACGTATCCTGGACTCAAGCAAATGCATGTGGAGCGGTTACAGCATCTACAGCAGCGTCTTGTCGAGACTATCCAAGGCGCGACACGTTCTCACCAAGGTAAATCATTGAAAGAGATCTGCGATACGCGGAGCGATATCTCAGGTGTCCTGATCAGCATCTGTGATGAGATGACATACGTGTTCCTAAGGGTAGCATGTTTCATCCGCGATGCTGGCTACTCGGAACTCGCCATAGCAGCGTGGCAGGCGATGCTGGAGCTCACTTTTGCTCGACCTGCGGACGAATCGGGAACAGACCATGGCGAAATCATGTCATCGTTCAGAGACTTCTGGGAAAGCGAGGTTCCACGCATCGGAGAGGAAGGTGCCAAGGGCTGGCGCCACTTTACCGAGGCCGAGGAGATGGCAGATCTACCAGAAGCGAAGACGGAGGCTGCTCCGACCGTACCTGATACAAGAGACGTCTACAAGGCCTGGGCTGCCATGGAGACTCAGAGGAGTCGGAATGCGGCGTTGCCCGCGAGGACGCTCGATGAGGGCACGGAGGAGGATCCGTTTCGGGTGGTCATGTTCGCGGATCTAGAGCCGTTACTGTTCTACATCTCCTCTCCGATTGTCGCGATGCCGAGGGTGAAGTCTGCCATCTTGCATGGCTTCCTTCTGTTCTGCGAATTACCCGCTCCCCCAATGGATACAGGAGAAATCGTTCAGGCCGCCCGTCTCGATCCGTTCATTTACCGCGAGAGCGCACGACTTGCGGAGACAAATTCCGAACAGCGCGATGAGTCTGAAGATGGAGCCAGAAAGCCGCCGAGGCTTTCAGACCCGGGTAGTCGATTCGTGGATTCCGCAGATGTCGTCTTCTCAGGGTCAAGTTGGTTTCGGTTTTTCCATCATAGTTTGTCTCCGGAGTCGGGCCTAGCTCTTACAGCCACCACGCAGCTTGCTACTGGCTTCGATTATGCGCCCATTGCGGAATACAGCATGGGTTTGGCATGGAACAAGAACCCACTCACTGTCAAGAAAGCCGCGAAAGCCCTTCTGAAGAAGTGGCCGAGTGACTCTGCATTGTATAACGCCTACGCTGTCGCGGAATGGCGAAACGGAAATCGAGACGTGACAAAGAATGTTCTCATGTCCGCCACAAGCCAGGATCTCGGTGAGAAGGAACGACTTTGGAATACTTGGGCCTGGTTGGACCTTGAGGCAGGAGACATGATGGGCGCTCTTGTCCGGTGCATCGCCGCCATCAGGGCTGACCGGCCGGCCGACACGAAATCGACTCCGACATACAGTCAGCTGTTGAAGGCAAGACAGACACTTTCCTCAAGCCGCGAATTTCTCCTGTCGGCTGGGGAGATCCATCAGGCCACACTGCTCGCCGAAACCAATGCCATGTTGGAGTACCTCTCCCCCTTGGCTGGCTCGACCGAGCCCATAGCCCGACAGGGCGACATACAGGCAGCGATGAGCAGCATCCACACATTCACATCCGAAGCGGTCTCTCGAGGCCACGGATCCTCTCGCCCCTTAGAGCGCCTCCTCCAGGTTGCCGCGCATCTCCTCTACCTACATGCCACTAGGGGCCCATTCCGACCAACCTACCTCCGCGACCAACTCCACAGGTTCATCACCCTCTTCCCCTCCAACACGATCTTCCTCGCCCTCTTCGCCTGGGCCGACACCAGCCTCCTCCTCAACGACCCCGTGCGCATCCTCTTGCGCACGCATGTCCTCTCCAAGAGCAACGACTGTCTCACCAGCCGCCTCTTCGCGATCCAGCACGAGATGCACAGCTTCGGCTCCGTCCACTCCGTCCGCGCCGTCTTTGAGCGCGCCCTCGACAGCGAGGCGTGCAGGGGCAACGTGGGCCTGTGGCTGAGCTACGTGCGCTTCTGCGGGAGAAACAGGAAGGAGCTGCGCGGCAAGGCGAAAGAGGTGTACTACCGGGCGATCAGCGCCTGTCCGTGGTCCAAGGAGCTCGCGATGGAGGCGTTCACCACGCTGCTGAGGGACACGGAGAGCAGTGAACTACGGGCCGTCTGGAACACCATGGCGACGAAGGGATTGAGGATGTGTGTGGATCTGGAGGAGTTCAGTGCGGAGTGGACGAAGCGTGCCTGGGAGACGCGGATGAGTGACTAGCTCGGGTGCGATGCAACAAGTCAGTCCCTACAAGATGGCTGTGATTGTGCGGCAGCGGAGTCTGAGGGATATATGTTCGCAAAACGGAATAGGGAATACTTGGGAGGGAGTGGCACCACGGGAAGACACTGGAGAGAACGGACCAACAATGCGTGTTGCAACTTGTCGTCCAACCAGGTGAACAGTAATGAAATCGACATCATCGATGTTCTCTTCCTACGCAAGCGTGCATTTTTCATTTCGTCACGTCGCTGGCTCCATTTGTCTGATGATAGTTGTATTCCTGGATTCTGCCCCGGTGATGATGCTTTCCCCCCAAAAAGGTATCTTTCCCGACAACGCCACCCATGCTCCATGCATATTCTCCCCTTTCCGTCTTCCTTTCCTCCCAAGCCGCTCTCATACACTCTGACCTCTTGACACCGTCCGAGGAGATATTGATGATACATCAGATCAAGAAGCATGAGATAATACATGATACCTAATACAAGGAAGCCCGTGCTCCGGCCGTGTCGTAAAACCGCGGACAGACCTTCCTGTGAGAGCCGCCTGCCTCCTTAGCGGACGGCATGGCCGCGGCCTGGCCGCGACTTGGGTGGGGGG
>MUZH01003466.1:0-14621 GCA_003012965.1 Juglanconis oblonga
AGCTATAATATGCGAATATATCTAGAAGCTGGAGAAATAGATAGCAACGATTATTCCGAGTAGTTTGAATAAATTTTATATATTATTATAGAGTTCTGGTTAATTAAAGTAGTAGGTAGTGCGAAAAGTAACCGACTCGATGTTGTAACCGACTCGATATATAACCACGTTACTATTAAATCTGAAATTAAGTAAATCTCTATCTATAACTATAGTATATAGTTGCAGAAATCAAAGTAGCGTTAATTATAGTAGAGTAAAGATAGTGAGTTTTGGTGTAAAATAGGCAGTGTGCCCATATTTTTGTCGCAGTACTTTACCAGATGCAGTCGCAGGGGCAGATTCCAGACACCCAATGTCGCAGCGAGCCTCACATGCATCGCCCTCGATCCGGATGTTATTTCGGCGTAAGGCGAGTTCTTTGGGCAAGTATTGTAATGATATATTCAGTCCTTTTAGGTAACCTTAAGCTTGCTTCCCTATGGTCAGACCATGCACGAAGTTCCATGGGACCAGGTTCTTCTGTTCGCACCCAATGTCACAGGCTAGCTATAAGTGCGCCCACGGGATGGATCAAAGGCAAAGGGTGTACGTGGATTGGGCCAACATTTCCAAGCATTCTATGATGAGCTTGCCGAGCCGCCGCCGATCTCTACGCCGGAACATCTCTCTTGCCCATGATATGGCTCCGTCGACATCGCCATCCTGCACGCCAACAATCTGCATAGCACCTGGTATCTCAGCTCGCACAAGCTGCCAAGCAATCAGAAAGGATTTATAAGCGTATAGAGTGACCCAAGGCGATTCGGATTCTGGCGTGACCGCTCCGTCAAGGTAGCGCAAGAACCAGTCGATGAAGGGCCGAGTGGCTTGCGCAGTCTCGGCTCCGTAAGAAGGTTCCGAGGAAGACGCGAGGGAGGTCAGCTGCCTCAAAGCTGCGTCCACGCTTCCTTGGACAACACCACCAGTGTGCGTTAGCGACCATATGCGCAGCTCGATCATGGCCATCTCCCACGTTGCCGTTGCTTCCACCGATGCAGTACATGGCGACCTGATGTTCTCATCCTGAGGATGCACGAAGGGCGCCAGCGCAACGAGCGATGCCTTGAGGGTTTCCAACCTTTCTAGGCTCAGCCTGCCCGTCATAGCAGACCAGCCTGAGACCTCGCGAGCGCTCGACAGCAGGAACTGCGTAATATTGATGGCTCCGTAGGAATCGAATGGAGGCAGTGAGCCGATTGCTGCGTCGGACGAGAGGAAACGTCGTACCGCATCTGCGTATTGCAGCGGGGGCATAGCATGTCCCTTGAGCAACTGTCGATGTGCCCATTCCGCCGCCGAAGACGCAGCCCAACAATCCTCTGGGCAGGGCAGCTCATGCTTGATTTCCAAGTGGGACAGCGAACGTGGTATGGATAAGATCTGATACCACAGCGCGTCGATCTGGTGGACGGCAAAGAGCGTTCGCTTCTTTGATTCGGTCTTGACGAATTCTGCCCACAGTGATTCCAGGTCTTCTGTTGCTGCAGAGACTGACGGTCCTGGCTGTGTCAGCCCGCTGGAGCGTGCAAGGGCTATCATTTTCGAGTGCACTTTGAGGCCGTATGCCGAGTCTTTCCCGCACAGGTACATCATTGCACCTATCTCCAGGAGGAGATACGCCTGTACCATGGCCAGATTGTCTGCGAGATTCTCCTCTTTCTCCCCTTCCGAAGCGATCAGAACCCGAGCTCGGTGGAAACAGTGCTGAGACAGGTCGTCGCCCGAGCCCGCTCTGTTGCCCGACCCCGGGTCCTCACCATGTTGATAGGCGAGACATAGCATGCTGAGCACCAAATACTCGGGGCTTTGAGTGGGATCGAAGGTGGGCAGGTGGAGGAAGGGGATGAAATGCGAGACATGAGTGAAGTAGAGATCCACGCCGTGTGCAATCTGGCATGCTGTTGGATACCACTGCTCTTGTATATACGGTAGATCTCTTGGTGATAGGCCGTCGGGAAGGCTTTGGTTGAAAACTATGCTGTCTGCGTTGGAGTCGGGTGAAGAGGCCTGAAATGCGGTGCCCGCTGAGGACGTCCGGGCCCCAACAGGTAGACGACGACCAGCATCGAGAAGGTTCAACATCGTTGAGCCCGTGGTGGGCTCAACGCTCTGCTTACCAGCGTGATCGTCTTGGATGCTGACCGCACTCCCAACTAGGCCAAGGTTGATGGCGCCTAGATGATGATGCTGTTGGTAGTCGTCCTGGAGCGGGGCTCCGAGCTGTGCGCCCAACCATTCCGGATGCCAGCCCCGACTGCTGAGCATATCCAGGCTTAGTTGGTCATCCAACTGCTGCGACAGCGGCCCAGGTGCATCGGCCGCGGTTGAGGAAGAGGGCACGTCGACGTCGCTTGATCCATCTCTACTGGTGTCGGCTGTGGCTGCCGTCGAGTCCCGGCGCCTTCTCCTAGCAGCACGTCTGTCTCCTTGCTCGGGATGTTTTCTCCGTATGTGACGGTGGCGTAAGTCTCGGCGCGAGAAGGTAATGGGACAGAACTCGCAAGGGAAGGAGGTCTTCTCCCTTGACCCGGTATGGAGGGCGGCATGCCGCTTGAGGTTCTCATGGCGGGTAAAGCGGGTCTGACAAACAGGGCATTGGAAAGGTTGATGGGATTGCGTATCAGGACTGGTAATAGTAACTGACATTGTAGAGGCGAGGAGGGTCTCTCAAGGCAATGGTTGACAGTCTCTCTCCAGCCCATGTTGCGAAATAGAAAGATCACTCAGGAGCCTCCGGCCCGGTGCCAACATGGCGGACAACATGGCTGACAACTTTGACAGAAGTACGTACTTAGGTAGTGACAAAGTACCTACTTATCATCCGACAAACAGTTCTACTATGTAGGTTGCACAGTTCCCCCGCGTTCCGGGGTCCTGATCCCCGGCTGTGGATCCCTGACAGCGGCACCTTATCACAGAGAATGCTGCTGCAGCGAATCGTGGACTTGGATTACACAGCAAGGCAGAAGACTTTCTAGGTACTTTATATATATAGTATATTTGTAGCAGCAACTTAGGTACTGTGTTTCATTAGGTTAGCACCCAACACGATATGCCCACCTGATTTCTGGAAAAGGCAGCATTGCTGGATGCTGCTTTGCTGGATGCTGCTTTGCTGAGAGTCTCCCACAGATATTTCATATGTGGACAAGGCAATGACCGTCTATCTACTGCTGCCAGGCTACATGCTTGAATTGAATGCTGCTACCTTCTTTCCGCAAGTAGATCATGTGCATGCATTGACTATTGTGGCTAGACAAAGAAGCAGCAATATGGAAGCGATATTTATTGGCCACCACCTCTCTCCTTGGTAGTAGGTTCTCCATGAGGGGGTATGCGAAATCAGACCGGCAAGACAACCTTGATGCCCATGTACTCTCGCTCGTTCACGAGCTTGCCGTCGATGATCTTCTGATCGGCGCCGACCCGGTTGCGAGTTGCATCTGTCGGGTCCGTAGCCGTGGCAATCTGGATCTCGCGCCACTCACGATTGCTAGGCACAAGTTTGCCGTTGGCGGTGAGCTCTTTGAAACCCTTGTAGACGCCTTGTTCCTCGACACAGCCCTCGCGTTGGATGAGGGGAGATTCTTCAGGGGAAAATAGTCAGCACATCAAGAACGAGTTGTTCACATCTGCCCGGACGAGTGCACTTACCAGATGCAGGTGTCATACGTAGATCGCCAACAGAGCTGTTGAAAAGAACCAGCGACAGACGCTCTTGCTGCAATTGATCAACCGGTGGCTTGTAAACTCGATGACGAGTGGCCTTGAAGTGACCCCCAGACACAATCTCAAGCGTGTCACCAATGTTGATGACAAGCGCTCCAGGCTTGTAGGGCACGTAGTACCACCTCTCGTCACGACCCCAGATCTGCAGACACGAGACAGGCACAGAGAAAAGCAGCGTCGTAAGGCCAAAATCAGTGTGGCCATGCATTCGAAGTCCCTTCGACTGCTCTCGGGT
Source organism: Juglanconis oblonga (assembly GCA_003012965.1). NCBI lineage: Eukaryota > Fungi > Ascomycota > Sordariomycetes > Diaporthales > Juglanconidaceae > Juglanconis > Juglanconis oblonga. The sequence continues at coordinate 4,007 of MUZH01003466.1, forward strand.
CTGCTCTTCCACTGGCCGAAATAGGGCATGCCGGAAATAACCCTCGCCGGTTGGACTACCATGCGATTGGACATTGTCCCAAAGATAATCATCGGGCAGCTCGAGGACGCGCGAGAAGAGAGTGAGAATACGTCGGTTGACAGACTTGGTCAAGTAATTGCAGAAGGCCTCGATCTCGTCCATGAAGGGGTGGAGACACTTGGGGATGCGGTCCATGTTTTCCCACTCCCTTGGGTACCAGTTGAACTGCTCAATACCATCTGGTGTTCCGCGGTGGCGCTGGAAGTCCGTTAGTACAGTGTGATCATCCCCTCCCCCCTCCTCCAAAAAAGATTTTACAAGATGATCAGGGGTGGAAAGGACGTCTTTGCTACCTTGAAGCCGTAAGGGTGTTTGTAACCAGACCATCGACCAGTCTCAGGGTCGAAGAGAAGGCGTTCTTTGTCCTCATCGGTAATGTTGTCGTACAAATATTGAGCCAGAGAGAATTGGCGGTGCAGCTGAACATGAAATCAAGATCAGCACACTTGGTTATCATCCATCTGGGAGGTTCACACGCGTACCTGTTCAAGGGAGATGCCGTAGTTCTCAAGGAAAAGAAAACCGTCCTCGCGGATGGCCCTTTTGACTTGCTGGACAAGATCATCAACCACGGCCGGGTCATCTGAGTCAAATAGGGACAGGTCAATAGATGTGAGTTCAGCAAAATCATGCACCTCCTTTGTCACTGGAGGGGGGATCCAGGGTGCCACGTGAGGCTTGCCCGGCAGATCAGCTGAAGGTGGATTGAAAGGTGCGGTGGGAGCCATGTTTGATCTGGGTGGCAATATGGAATGTCTGTGTAACTGGATTCCAATGCTGGACAGAAAGCAGACCCAGTCGGTGCTCTTCTGATTTATAACTTTATGTGACTTCTCGAGGAAACGTCACTGAAGCCTGTTTCCAGATGAGCTCTCCGCCAAGAATGCTCTTTTGGGTGAGCTGGATAGTTCGATGAATCCGGTCAGACGACTCTCAGACGATGACCACTATCAGAACCGAGCGGAACTGAGCAACATGCTATTTCCGGTCTTGCATGATCATCACGTAGCCTCGCGTGCTCCTCCACGGCATGTATCGTTCCCATGAACTTTCACTCCTCATTGTGCGCTGCTGTTGAACTCCGAGAGCTCCTCTGCTCCATCTGGGAAGTTTCCGTCGCTCTGCGAAACACCGCTTGGGTTTCCCTCCTATCCAAGGAGGAGGGTGTCTGCAGTGTCAGTTGGCTCTTGGCGTGGGAGGAGCTCCTCCCGGCCGATTAGCCCCGCCATGCTCCTCCGTGCAGAAACCGTGGTACAGCAAAGGGTATTTTTACTTACAAGAGAAACAGAAAGATACAGTAACTCCCTAATGTGCATCATACCAACTTGTGCTTGAACCTTTCTTATCGACGTCCCATTCTACCTAACCCATACCAAAGTAGCAACATAGACAGCCAACATGTCGCGTGAGCTCATTTCAAGCGAGAAGTTCCCACCAAAGCCACACAACTGTGAGTATTTCCGAGCACCTGGCTGTGGTATGCTTTGAGCCCCATCAAGCTGATCCATTCTCTAGGCCCTGCGGTCAAGGTGCCTGGTCTCGTCTTTTGTGCCGGCCAAACAGCGACCGGAGAGATCAAACAGGCAACGGTAAGTTTTTTTTCCGGATCTAGATTTATTTTCAACTTGTGAACTAATGACAACTCTCTTGTCCATTCAGAGAACTGTACTGCAAAATCTCAAGGAGGTTCTTGAGCTGTCTGGGTCGTCTTTGGAAAAGGTGGTCAAGTACAATGTGTACTTGGCAGACATGAAGGATTTTGCCGCCATGAACGAGGCGTACATAGACTTCTTGCCGCAGCCCATGCCATCACGCTCGTGCCTGCAGGCACTTCCACCGGGTGACGGTACTGTTATTGAGATTGAGTGTATTGCTCAAGTCTAGCACGACACTCCCTGCCAGGCAACAGAAGTCTAGCTCGTGAACACGGGAGGAAAAAGTGGGCCTACTTGTGAGAAGGCTCGAGACGAATACGCGGATGTGGATTGGGTTTTTAGAATGACCCTGGTAGTGAGCTTTTCTACCCGGTCAAGAACCTTTGTATACAAATTGGTACGCTGGGAAATCTTAGAATAAGTAGCCATGCTATATCTTCCCGCTGCGAACATGTGGCACTCCCGATATCCTCGACGACAATGTAACACCTGCACTGGATTCCACACTCATGCATGACTCCTATGTTTTCTTCTATACATTCCCGCCGGAAAATAAAACGTGTAACCTGTTGGGAAGTGCCCGAGAAGTCGAATAAGGCTTAGCATCCCAGGCGCGGTCTGCAGTGGTCAGTACATAGTATCCTCACTTTTCTCAAAACTCGGAACAGGATACGTAAAATCAGTCAGACCTCGATAATTGTAGACACCATATCTGCGGAAAGGGGAAGGGTATATATAGTGAGTCGCTCAAAGGCCGACATCATGGTAGAAAATGCTCCGCCAGAGGGACCTTGGGAGGTAGGAGATACGCGGTCGGTCGAGGCTCTCTCGGTAAGTATGGTATTGCCTGGTGATTGTCGCATCTGACACAATATTATTGCATATCAATGTGTATGCTCGATCGAGCCAGCTCGTATCCCACAAGTCACTGTACGGCGAGCGATAGGTGAAGACAGGACAGCACCCTCTGTTGATCATCTATAAACAACTAACGGTCCCACTGCTCTAAGGCTGTCCAATCTCTTCCCCTGAACGTCCCTTTTCCTTATCATGACCTAGCAATGTCAATCGCGGCCGTGTACCAGTTCTGTATCGCCTTGGTATCTCCCGTTATGGCCACCGTGTCGAAGGTCGATCTCACCGACTTTGCCACTGTGCCGTCGTTGACCATGCGTCCAGCCCACTTGCCGTACTTTCGTGCAGCCGCGACAATCTTGTCAAGGGCAGCGACAAACTCGGGCTCGTCGCCCCTGGCAGGTGTGTAGCCAAGGAGAGATTGTGCGAGGTCGTTGGGCCCAATGAAGAGCATGTCGACGCCAGGCACAGCAGCAATGGCCTCGACATTCTCAACCCCAGCCCTCGTTTCAATTTGAATCATGGTCACAATAGTCTGGTTGGCAGACTGCATATACTGAGGCGTCGTGAGGCCGTGCCCAATGGCAGGAAATGCTGAGCCTTGACCGCGAACGCCCTGTGGTGGGAATTTTGAGGACTGGACGATCTGCTCGGCCTCCTCGGCGTTGTTGATTTGTGGGACCATTATGCCATGCGCCCCCGTGTCAAGAGCCCGCTTGATAATATCGTGAGCAGGACCCCGAATACGAATGATGGGTGATACTCCGAGAGCAGAAATGGCGGCGACTGAGTTGTGCATCGCATCGTCTCCGATGTGACCATGTTCACAATCAATGATGATGCCATCGAAACCACACAATGCAACGATCTGGGCCTGTCGCACTGAAGGAATGGCCATAAAGGTCATGAGCGGATACTGCTCCGACTTGAGTCCATTGAGCAGTCGTAACCGAGGGTTATCAATCTTAGTAGTGAGAGCCGTGGGATAGGTCGCCATTTCTGCGGAGATTCCGATCTGCTGCAGGTGTAGGTAGAAGTGCAATGGCAAGGATAGATGAGAAGGCGAGGAACAGGTGGTCGAGCTTTAGCAGGTAGTCGAATAATGAGGCGGCTTTCGTGTGAGGAGTGCAGATGATGTCTTTTCTCACGAAGACAAGATTCGGCTCGCACTTTTCTTCGTAAGTGATGTCTACATTTTATCCAGGTGCGCCAAAGTCTTACCCGGTACAGCTGCTCTGGGGAGGAGCGCCATCTCTGAGAGGCATTGAAGCAAACCGCTTCGATATTGGGACGTTGTATGCAGGACTTGGAGGAGCACCGCTGCCCCTGCTCATGAGGCGACTGCAGCTCACTAGCGGCCAGACAGAGGAGCTCCTCCTTGATCGCAGATAACCGGCAGGCCGGATAGGTAATGAGATCCTGGACACTCGATACGTCCCAGCCTCAGCCCGTTGGGCTGATCAAAGATAAGATTTCCACGCCGTGGCTTATCATTAGACGTCCGCCTCCGCGTGATAAGGCTGGCCAGCCTGGCCGAGAGACTATTACTACTATGAGCTCTCCACCCAGAACAGAGGACTGAGAATGCCACCTTCGACACATGCAAGGAGAAGAGCTTGGCTTCTGTTCGAGTCTCCTACCATCGTCCTCTGTCACTTTGTGTGACGCATGTTCCCAGCTCGAAGGCTTTCTTGACACCTGCTACCGGAAACATGGACATCGACAAGAAGCCTGCCTCGGACGAGGTCGGTGACAAGTTGTCAATCGCAGAGGGACAAGGCCACAATTTCATCACGGCAGACCAACGCAAGCCGGACTCGCTGAGCAACATGGACGACGAAGAGATCGCACGACTGAACAAGAAACTCGTCCGAAAAATGGATCTGTTCATACTGCCACCCATCGGAATACTTTACATCCTGAACTACATCGATCGTCAGAATTTGTCGGCTGCAAAACTTCAAGGCATTATGGAGGATCTCAACTTGACTACTCAACAATTCGCTACCGCAGTCTCGATCCTCTTCGTGGGCTATCTGCCCTTCCAGATCCCTAGCAACCTCATCATCACAAGGATCGCGCGGCCCGGCATGTACATCTGTCTCGCAGTTGTGATCTGGGGAGCCATTTCCGCTGCCACATCGGCGGTGAAGACGTATAAACAGCTGCTTGCCGTCCGAGCGGTTCTTGGAGTGGTCGAGGCTGTCTTCTTCCCTGGCGCAATATACTATCTCTCTGCCTGGTACACCAAGAAGGAGCTTGGAAAGCGCCTCGCCGGTCTTTACATAGCGCAGCAGGTGGGCAATGCATTTGGTGGTCTCTTTGCCGCCGCCATTCTTCAACTCCAGGGCACACACGGTATCGCTGGCTGGCAGTGGTTGTTCATCATCGAGGGCAGTGCCACCGTCGGAATTGGAGCCATCTGCGCCTGCATTATGCCCGAGTTTCCTCACAACAGCCGCATGCTATCCCAGCTCGAGCGTGACCTCGCCGTGTGGCGTATGGAGTCTGAAGCCGGAGCAGCAGAGGGCACGGAGAAAGAGAGCACGATGCGCGGCTTTCTTCAGGCCCTTTCCGACCCAAAGCTGCTCCTCCTCATCCTTTGCAACTTTTTTTCCCAGGCGCAGGGCTCCATCGCAAACTACTTCCCCACTCTCGTCGGTGCTCTTGGCTTCTCAAGCACTATCAGCTTGCTGCTCACCGCGCCGCCTTACGTACTCGCCGCCGCCGTCTATTGGGGAATCATGTACTATTCGGATCGCAAGAATACCGTGTACCCAATCATCATCGGATGCATCTCGATTGCCACCATCATGTACATCATCCCCATGGCGACCGACAATGTGGGCGCTCGTTACTTCTCCATGATGATGCTCCCGTTCGCCTCAGTTGGCCCGCAAATCCTCATGTACAAGACGATGAACCTCCACCTCGCTCGGCCCATAGCCAAGCGAGCAGCAGCTTCTGCTCTCGTCAATGCCATTGGCGGAACATCGAACATCGGGGCTTCATATCTATACTACGCGCCTCCCCACTTTTATGCTGCTTTTGGCACGCTGATGGGATGTGCTATTTTATTTGCAACCACCATCACTATCTACCGTTGGTTGATCTTGCGCGAAAACAAGCGCCTGGACACTGATGAGCCGGACCAGATTGCTAAGGCCATCAAGGGTGGCGTCACACAGGAGATGGTCTCTCTCGGCTGGCGTTACGAGATGTATTGATTGTCACGCGGTCAAGTCGGTCACATTGCTCACGTTGTATGTAATCGATGACTGCTATATCGATCTACCTGTTTGAATCTTGTCCTTAGATATAGTTTAAATACTGAAACTCCACTGTGTTGAACTTCAAAAGTCCCTTGAATTTTGTAACTATTCTAGTAGGCAAATAAACCCCGACTTATAGTTGAAGTAGGCCCTTCAGGCCTTAGTCGCTAAGACTATTCGAACCTTACAAACCCTAACTCTTGTGTATACTAGTCACTGAAATAGGGCAACCGGTCTTAACGGCTTAGGACTTCTCTTTAAAATGCAAGGAAGTCTAGAAAGCCGTTAAGTGTTTTTTTTAAAGCTGTCAATATAGCTATAAAAGCTGTAATAGTTTCCTTTATATAATAGAGAATGCTTGAAATCCTAGCACCTAAGATTATATAGTGCCGTTAATAGTAAGAGAGCAAAACAATACTTAGAAAGCTGTTAAGGGTAGTTGTAATATATTAGAAAGAGTAGGTACGAAATGCAGTAGCAGTAGCTGTCCTATATAAATGATAGCCTAGTATAGCTGTTAGCTAAATTAAATCTATAGTTATTTTTCTCCTCTAAAATATTTTTCTGCAACTATTACTATTAAAATAAAAATAAAAATAAAAATTAATTCTCTACTATTCTAATCCTTATTTAGTACTCTTTAGCGCTTATACCAGTAAAATATACATTCTATAAAGCCTTAAAGGTATTAATTTAAGCTTAAAGTATTATAATACTAACGGCTATCCTATAAGAAGTCTTTAATATATTAGTAAGATAATACTAGAGTAGGACTATAAGAGAATTACTAAAAATATTAGACTAAGCGTTAAAAAATATTAACGGAACTTCCTAAAGAGGATTTAAGGAATTTAAATAATAGAGGATCTAGATTTATTTTATTACTATTTTGCTTCTAATAGTAGCGATTATAGATAATTATTTTAGAGGGGGATAATTATAGATTTAGTTGAACTAAATATTATACTGCTATACTATTTACTCTTTAAAGTAAGGTATAATGAAGAAACTATATACTAATACTAATGTAGAAGGCGGTTAGTAGCTAGTAGCAGAATAAGGCTAGCCTTTATATAAGGCAGCTACTGCTACTATATTATATACCTACTCTTTCGAAAATAGATAATAACTACCCTTAACAGCTTTCTAGACTTCCTTACTACTGTAAAGAGAAGTCTTAAGCTCTTAAGACCGGTTGCCCTAGTTCAGTAACTAGTATATATAGGATAAAAGCGATCCCTTAAGCAGTGCACTAGTTGTATCCCTATGTCCAGTACTAAAAAAATAATCTATATCCTCTTATTAGCCTGCATGAACGCCCTATAGTACCGAGGATACATCCATAATGGTACACTCCAAAAGAAAAACCCAAATACCCATCCATACCCAATCAACCTCCCAAGCCAGCTCGTCTCTATTGCCTTCAGCTCTCTATCCAGCCCCAATTTTGACACAGAATGCCTCACTAATGACAGAGCAATCTTCTCGACAAGGCAAGCGGCAAAGTTCATCAGGAACCACTGCACATCAAGCCAGTCATCCATGCCCAACCGCCAGGACACAGCAGCATGTGACAGACCGGAAAGCAAGAACACGACAAACGCAACCACAACGTCCGCCGGCTGTTTCTCGGACGATTCCCGATTTGACAGACGGACAAGACCTTTCAAAATAACACGTCCACAATTGCGGTATGGCCGCATCGCCAACCGGTGCCAAAACCGTGCCCAGAAGCTCCGCAAACCACGCACCTCGCTCAGGCTACCAAAGAGGTGCGGCCAGTCCCCCGGCTGGTCGAGCCCGACGCCGACGAAAAATAGGGCGAGGGCAGCGTTGGCGCCGTCTAGGAAGACAAGGCTCTCCCAAATCCAGGAAACTGCTATGTAGGAGCGCATGACGGTTTCCCGCGGCGTTATACCCAAGGCGAGCCGTGTGAGCAGAGCTGGTTGGGTGACGTCTGATGGAAGGATGTTCCGGACCGTCTCGGAGTAGAAAAGTGGAAGGATTCGCACATGCACGTAGTAGTACATGACCAGTTTTGCCGCACGAAGAAGAAGAAAGACAGGGCGTGGTATTTCATGGCCGCTTCTGGTGGTGAGCCTTCGTGCCTCTGGGAGTAGCTGCGGGTTGGCCCAGAGACGGTATGAGGCGCAAATGCTTTTGACAGAGAAGTGACTAAACTTTCCCATGCAGGGCGCTGGTATCTCCTCAATGAACAGAACCGAGAAAATATGCACTATGTTAAGTGCAATGGATTGGGCCCAAAGACTGGTGATGAAAGCGAGCGGGAAATTTGTAGAAGCAACGAACGATAGTACTGCGAAATATAGGAATAATAGAAAAAAAAGGATGCGACATCGTCGACCCCGACAATGCAAAGCAAAATGAAATGAAAGAATAGCTGCACTGAGCTGGACAATAGGGGTCACCCAAATCACCAAGCTGGTGAAGAAACGCATACTGTCACACAGCGAGTGTGATGCCGTCAAACCCGGAGGAGTCATCGCGGACTTCATACTATATTTACTTGCGTGATGCCGTTGAAATGACGTTGCTAGCATGAGGTCCTCAACACGAGTTTCTCAGCTGGAGCGACCAGAGCCACCTATTATAGGCCACTCGCTGATTTACCACTGATTCATGCCCTCTGACCTACCCCAGCTCAAGTCTCCGGCAGTAAAGTTTCAGAAGTCTCTGGGCCCATCAGGATGGGGCTAACCGTGAGGTCAGGCAGTCTCAAGGCCAGCTTTTGGGAAGGCTGCATACGCGCGGACCGAAATCAAGGTGAGTAAGGAAAGGCCTTCTTCGATAGACCTGTTGAGACTTGAAAGACATAAAAATATGTAGGACCTGTGCTGAGGTCATACAGGTAAGCTCAGCTGAAACGGCCTGGAGCTCAGCCACGCCCAACGGGCCGCCCTCATCTCTCTTTCTGGACCACCAGCCGCCCCTGTCGGGTACGCTGCATTCTTGTGGCCTCCTATCTTAGTAGTACAGGTACCGAGCAACACTTCCAGCACTGCATCGTCGTTGCAGCGCTGAGACATAGTTCGAATCCTCCACGCTCACTACGCCACTGCTACCTCAAACTTTCATCGCATTCTCTTCATCCAACTGACTAGCACATTTCGAAACTTGCATCCACTACTTTTTCTAGATTGCCTGTTGAATTTAGCTCCTGCTAAATGCTCAACACCCGCAATGTTTTCCTTGGGTCGACTCGCCGCGCGCGAAAGACGGGTCCAAAAGTCCGAGAACGCGTACAGCTTGGCAGAGGCAGATACGTCTGAGGATATTTTCCCTGAAATGAAAGGCCTGCGAAAGATCGCCGTCGATTTCTTGAAGATCCCCGTTCAGCCAGCAAGCCAGCCCATAATCATGTTCCGATCTATTTCCTTAGTATCTCAGGGCTTAGATTCAGTCTAATACGTTGGGCTGCTCATTTCGACGTGAAATGCCGGCAGGCGCAGAAGCAAAGCTTCTTAGATATGGGAAAATATACGTACTGTATAGGTCTGTAACCAGTGCACGCACTGGCGAATTCGCTTTTGCATGTTCTCCACATTAGAATAGAGCTAGTCTTTAAGAGATTTTTATAGCTATATTCAGCTTTTTATATTCAGCTTTTCACAGCTTTTCACAGCTTTAATATTCAGCTTTTATATAGGATCGCGGGTTACCGGGGGAGACCCCCTAGGCTCCCCTTGCCTGCAGCGCATGCCTACAGTGCAAGGGTTAGGGTCTTTCTGCCGGGAACACGTACCGACAGGCGCTAGCCTCTTCAACTAATCCGGATATTAGAATTAGTAATACGACCAGCTAATCAGAATGCCGGATATAAACTAGGGGCTTGCTTAGAATAAAGAAGTAAAGCTCCTTCTACTATATAGTAAACTACTCTATTCTAGAAGCTTTGCTTCTAACTAGTAGCTAAAATAAGACAACTAGTCTTTATAGTTAGAACTTCTCTTTATAATAGTAAGGAAGTCTAGAAAGCTATTAAGAGTAGTTATTACTTATTTAGAAAGAGTAGGTACGAAATATAATAGCAGTAGCTACTTTATATAAAAGCTAGCCTTATCCTGCTATTAGCTGCTAACCGCCTTTTAAAGTAGTACTAATATATAGTTTCTTTATTATACTTTATCTTACTAAGTAACGTTATAATAGTATAGCAGTTAGCTAAATTAAATCTATAATTATCCCTCTCCTTTAAAATAATCGTTTATAATCGTTGCTATTTAAATAAAAATAAAAATAAATATACTCTAAGAAATTTCTTTAGTATTCTTTATAATTCTTTTATAGTTATATTTTAATATTATATTACTAGTTTATTGAAAACTTCTTATAAGGCAGCTCTTAATATTATAAGTCGGAAAAGGATTAATATCTTTAAAGCTTTATAAAGTATATATATTACTAGTATAATAGCTTATAATAGCGTAGGAGTTATTTAAATAGAGTTTATATTTATATATATATTAATATATTTATAAAGAACTTAATCTCTAATAGTAAGAGTCTTTAATAACGCCTTCTTCTCGTAGAAAAGAGTATAAGCTTAATTATAAGAAGTAGTTTACTTATTAGCTTAAAGCCTAACTAATAGAGCTTTATATAACTAAGTAATTTCCTTTTTAAATAATACTTATTTTATAAAGGAATTAATATCTCTTTAACGGTTTATAATAAACTCCTTGGTAATAATACTCTTTAATAGGCTATTAATCTTTTCTACTTTACTATTAC
>MUZH01003467.1:0-14703 GCA_003012965.1 Juglanconis oblonga
GGGGGGGGGGGGTTCCTTCTTTTCTTCTCAATCGTCTGTGAGTGAAGTGAGAGTTGGGTTGCTCCGATCATATGCCACCACGTCTCTGGACATATCTACCCTCGCGCCGCACTGCCCACAGATCATGACATCCCACCAGGTCTTCTTTTCCTTCTTGTTCTTTTTCTCTCATGCCCCGTCTCCATCCTCCTGATCCTCGCCCTCGTCCAACAGCCTCCTCAGCGCAGGCAGGAACAGCCCCGCCTTCTTGAAGTCGCCCAGCCTGACGTGCATGTGGTCAAACGCCAGCAGCGTCACCTGGTCCGGCACGTCGTCATTCCTCCTGCCGTCGGTCTCGCTCCTGGCCACCAGCGCGTTGGGGATCTTGGGGTAGCGCTGGGAGAAGTGCGTGAGCAGCACGCGCCTCGCGCGCATGCGCCTCGCGACGCCCAGCGCCTCACTCATGGTGCAGTGCTTCTTGGCGATGGCGTCGCCCCTGAGCTCGTCGTCGAGCGTCGACTCGTGGATCAGCAGGGTGCAGTCGCGGGCCATGTCGGCGAACGTCGTGGACGGCCGGCAGTCGCCCGAGTAGGCGACGCGCAGGCCCGACGGCCACGTGAACACGCACGCCAGCGCGCCGTGGCAGTGGTTCACGCGGCAGGCGTCGATGCGCACCAGGCCCGTCTCCCGCGAGAGGTTGCTGCTGAAGATGAAGGGTTCCTGTCTCGCCTCGCGGTCCGAGGGGCCGCGGATCGCCGTGGGCACCAGGCGGTCGTAGCCATAGTCCTCGACGTCGGCGTACTCCTGCAGCCAGTCGAGCATGTTGGAGTGGGAGGCGACGACGAGCCGCGGGAGGGGCTTGCCCGGGCTGGCTCGGGCCGCGGTGACGTCGCGCCAGGCTTTGATGACGGAGGCGGTGCCGAGGTGGTGGTCTGCGTGCAGGTGGCTGATCCAGATGACCTTGAGGTCGGCCAGGATCTCGTCGGTCTTCTCCAAGCCGTACATGCGGCGGAGCTGCCCGAGGGTGCTCTCGCCGCTGTCGAACAGGTAGGAGCCGGAGCCGGGAACGCGGACGAGCGTGGCGGAGACGTTGCGGTATTTGGAGGGCAGAGAGGAGCCTGTGCCGAGGGCGATGACCTCGGTGTCGCGGTTGGGAATGTCCCCCTCTGTTTCGTCGATCTTGCTGAGGAAGGCGCGGTCCGCCAGTCGTGCTCGAGCCTGGTCGGCCATTTTGACGACAGCTCCATTTAGTCCAAGATGTCGGTCCATGGTGTTGAGCAGCGGGACGATCTCGTCTTCCTGGACCTCAACACGCGGTGCCAGCTGCAACTTGGCCCCGGCTCTCGCCACCTGGAACGTTTTGTCGGAAGAGGAGCATTTGACCTTGTTGTCGTAAACAGGCAGAGGGAAACGGTGAGGATCTATCTTGTGCATCTTGATCATTTGGCTTGCGGGGCTTTCCATGGCGATGATGTTGGGGCTCATGTCTGGCGAGAAGACTGTGTGCTGTTTGCTCTGGCGCGCCTTCATGAACGTCTGTATGCGTTCGTCATGCAAGACACCAGATCCCAAATTCCAGTACATGGCATCCACCGTGGCCATGATGGAGTCATCTTCCCATTCTGGCCGGGCCAAGAACGCGTCGACGTAAGAGAGGTCAGGTAGATCGATGAAGGCAAAACCACGGCCTTCGATGGCCGCCTCCACGCACATGTCGGGGGTCACATCCACCCCATCTTTGCCCTTGACCGTCTTCCCTGCGGTCAGGAGCTTGAAATCCGTTTTCTGAACTCCGAGTCGGTTGGCTGCTTCGACATTGAACCTGCCTCTCCGAGGCTGGCCCTTGACAATGTAGGACATGGATTGCTTGGAAGGCATGGTGCGAGGCAGCTCCCGGACCTGCCCGGCGGGCCATGGTGTCCGGATGAGAACAGGAATATCGGGACATGATGCGTCTTCTGTGGGCATGGGACCGTCATACTTCTGAAGCTTGCCGTCGTCGCCCTTGACAAAAAGGGTTGCCGGGAGCTTCACTTTGTGCAGCGTCGTCTCCACCATGGCATCGAGGTTCCAATCCGAGTCGAACATGTTATCGACCACCGACTTGACTAGTTCCTTGTTCTTCGACAGGCCAGATTTGGCATGGTCCTCTGCAACCATGTCGTCATGGCTCCTCTTACGGCCATGAGGCTTTGTGTCTCCAGGGAGCAGGGACACGTACCACACCCTCACATTCGCATCCTCAAAGCCGGGCTTGGGCTTCTTCTCCTCTTGGTTCTCGGCGGAGCCAGGATGGTGTGCTATCTCATGTAGCCTCAAGGGGAGTCCTTTGCGAAAGATGAATCTCCTGGCCGTCGCAATCATGTGGGTGAGGTTCTCGGGACCGTATATCTTCAAGCTCGGGATGGTGGATGTGCGATGGGCGGCGGACTTCTTCTTGGGCTGGACCACGTCTGTTTTCTGGTGGCCCACAACGTCGGCAATGGTGAGGATCATGCCCAGAAGACCACCGACGCTCTTCCACGTCACGGGGCCGGAGATGAACAGCTCGTCGAGCTTGGCCAGGCCGACCTTGCGCTGGTTGAAGACGCGCTGGGTGCCCTCTGATATCTGGCCGAAGACATAGCGCCGGTCGTCAAAGTGGAGCAGGACGCTTGCACCAGGCGTGTCCGCCGTGGGCACGGAGATGACTTGAACGTAGGTGAGCATCCGGCTTATGAAGCTGGCGCCTGGGACGTCGACTGGGGACTCGATGAGCGACGGCTCGCTGCCGCTGCGTCGGGAGAAGAGGAGGGAGTGGAGCGCGTCTTGGCGGGCTGTGCGAGGGAGCTTGAATATACGGAGAGGACGTGTCGTTTCGAAGAGGTCTGGAGTGATGGTCGCGTCGCGGAACGTTGCGGTGTTCTTCTTTCTGGCGAAGGAGGTCGTGCGGTTCGTGCGGTTCGTGCGGTCCGTACGGTACGTGCGCCGTTGCGCTTGCTGGAATGGCGGCGGGTGTCGCAGTAGGGCTGCTGCGTTTCCTTGTAGTTTCTGCAAGACTGCAATCTTTGACATGGCCCCTCCGTCTTCGCCCTGTTTGTGTGCCGTCCGTCGGAGTGGTCCGGGGCGAGCGAAAGGTTGTTACAACTTTTCTTTGCCGAGTGACTCCAGTGAAGTCGACTTGGAAAATTGTTATCTTATCGGCGGTGCCAGGACAGGGGTCGCGCGCTAGCGCTTGGTGAACGAAGTACTACGTATATATATATACCTATCTATATATACAACATACATGGTTGATAGTCGTCATCCATATAAAGAGAAAGATGGAACGACGCTGTCAACACGGGTCCTTCGAATCGGGACACGATCTTCAGCCATCAAGGCCCCCGTATGCAGAGGACGCAGCCTCATCGCCGGCCGGCTAATCGACGAATGCAGCACCAGCACGTTCATTGACTACCGCAGAGCCTCCGAGACCTGAGGCGAACGAGAAATGCACTGCCGGAGAAGAAACGGAGGCTCGAAGAAGGCTTGAATTAGTCCCCTGGAAGGGAGGGTCGAATATCCCTATATATAGTCGTGAAATTGCTTATATAAGCCGTTTCCTTCATCACAAGACCATACTGTACTGTGTTTTAAGTCGCTTCCCAGGAGCTCCAGCGGCTTCATCATGCTGCCAGTATTAGAATCCGTCAGTTGGCCGGCTGTCGCCTCCGTCCGCTGTACAGGCGCATACCGTCCCGCTGACCCCGTGTTCAACAACCCGTCCTCCAATATAAACATTGGGAATTAGAATACCAAAAATACTTTTCGACAAACCCGAACCGATTCACCTCCCAAGTTTTGTTGCAAACCACCAGCCTGCCAGTAACCATGCTTTTTCGTTTTCACGCCTTCATATGCAGAGGAAGAGTATATACAGAATGTACAGCCGAGGGATCGCGCAGGACCAAAGTCCGCGCATATTCAGCACAGTTCGTGTCTGCACACGTCGTGCCCGCGTGTCTGGCCGTGGTCGTGGTCGTGGTCGTGGTAGTTGTCCCCAGTAGAAATCCAGCCCTCCGTATAGATGCAGGTGCGTTTCCCGGGGGTATCGAATAAAAGCAAAACAACAACTTTTGCCCTCTCTCAAAACTTATATAAATGCTCGAAATTCCGTGGTGCGGCTTCAATTCAATTTTCTTGCGTCGCACGGCTCCCAGAGGCGTCATCTCTGCGAGCCGGCCTCGCATTTCGTCAAGTTCTGTCGTTGTCGGACGCCAAGTCAACTTTCTCATCTCATGTTGCTCGTGTCGAATGAGAAATGCGACGGAAAAGCCATGCTCGCACTGAGCCCGAATGGATCCCAGTCCATCGCAGGGTCCAGTAGCTGCGTCATCGACATGCCCTGCTGGTGCTGTCCCGGCTGTCCAGGCGCAGCGTTAGGCTCTATCGGTCCGGCAGTTGTCGGACTCATCTGCTGCTGCGCAGCGTGTGTGGCGTAGGCAGACCCCGGGTAAGGGCCTGGTCCGGAGGCTCCGTCCTCGCCCTCGGCGCCCTCCTCCATCATGTCGGCAGCGGCGTCATATTCTTGTTCTGTATGAGTGTCAGGATTCAGATTCATCTCGAAGTTCTCAAATCATTGCTGCCCGGGAGCCACTCGCTTACCAAGTTGCTCAAGATGGTTCTGGTATGCTGGCGTCTGATAGAAGGGCGCGGTGCTGACACCGCCCATCCTCGCACCGTGTCCATGTACCCCTTGCCCAGGTTGCTGGCCCATGCCCGGCGGCATCGGCGGCATCATCCTCGACGGACCGGGCATCTGACCCATCGGGTTGACAGGTTGCTTCATTCCTGAAGCTGGAATACCGGGCCGCATCGCGCCGGGAGCGTTCTCAGACGCAGCTGGTGAGGGCCCGAAGCCTTCTGTGGTTGTCGGCGACGCCGCATGAGAGGAAGCCGTGGCTCGTGACTTTGGGGATCCCGCGGGTAGGTGACCGGGTTGTATTGGAGGGAGCGTGGTGTAACCTGTCTCAACCTTCGGGGCTATGCTAGATGTCGACCTCCGAGAACCGTGTCTGTTGAGTAATGTCCTGGATATTGGCGGGGGCTGTATCATTGCTGGCATGTGGGTCGGGCCAAAGTTGGGACTGCCATGCTTGGCCTGAAGCTCAGCTTGCACGTCGATCCCTTGATGTACATGTCAATATACCGAGGGTCATATGCTGCAAGCTGCCACTGGGATGCTTTTATCTTACCTTTCTCAAGAAGAATGCGCTCCAGCAAGGAGTTCTTGTATCTCAACATGAGACACTCATCCGCTGCTGTTCGGTGAGCAGCATTGAGGTTGGCCAGAGTCTGCTCCTGGACGCTGATGGTCTGCTCAAGTTGCTTGATATATTCCGTACGTCGCTCTCGGAAAGCAGCTTGAGCCTGGCGGTTCCGTTGCTTTCTCTCCTCTGTGGTGGCGTAGATCTAACCAATGTCAGTCCTCAAGCTCACGGCAAAGAAGTGACCACCAATTCCAGCTTGGTGTGTTGCCTTGGTCCTCTCGGCCGTAAGGGCATGGAAGCCCACCCGACCACTGATAAACAAGAATCTCGACATACCGGCTTACGACCTCCCTTCCTCTTTGGGGCCTGCTCCGGGGTGGGCATCGCCTGGCCGGTGCTCTCCCCTTCGCCATGCTCTCCTGACTCTCCATCCGGACTCGAGCCTATCGGAGACTCCTCGCTATCCTGCTTGATAGGGTCTTTCTTGTCATCACAGGTAGGCTTGTCCGATGCCATGCCTTGGCCGGTAGTGGAGACGTTTGCCGCAGAGGGGCGGCAAGCGCCTCGATCTGTCACAGCTGGAGAATCGCCCACACACTAGCAGAGGCGGCCTGATAGGCACACCGGTGACTAGCAGTTTGTGACTGCAACTGTCAACTTTTACCGCGTCGGATCTAACCGAGGCCTGTCTACCGGCTGCCTGGAACGACGGGGGTTGGACAGGCCTGTCAGTGACAAGAGGCTGTCACTGGGCACGGCAAGCCGTTATCTCTGAAGATCGAGATAGGGCTGAGAGAGTAGATAAACTCGCAGCGTGGGAATCGACCCGAAGCTGGGGGTGGAATGCCCGATCAGTGATACGGTCCGGGGAAGCTTCAGAGACAATCTGGGGTGGCGCCAATCAGGGTATCAGGCCTTGTCGTAGGGCAGCCTGCAGACCCGGCAGTTCGGGTCTTGCGGAGGCACTCGTGCCCTGACTGACGTCCAGGATAGGCTGGTCCTTACCGGGGAAATGGAGATCAGACGGCTGCAGGATCAAAGCGTGGTCGCGGGGCAGCGTTTGACAGATTGTCGAGGTCGATTTTGGACGGCCCAGAGATAACGAAATTGACGGTGACAGGGCGGAGAGTTTGTGTGTGTAAAGGAAAGGCAGAAGGGCGCCGGTTTATACGTAATTGAAATGGATCGTCGGTAAATCTCTGTGGGGGAACGACGTCGGACCGTAACGCCTGGGCGGCCGATGCAGCGTGCTAGGGGGCTGGCTGGCTGCTAAGGGGACCCCTCGCAGCGTGTGATGAGGGTCCTGGCCACGACAACTGGTGAAGTGGGCTTTTAGGTAACTTGAATCAACTCTTGCAACGGTCCACTGGCGCTGAGTCGAGCGGGAGGAGCTGGCCGTTGGGTATAAAAGTCGTCTTGAGCCCTTCTGACGTCTGAGGGCAACAGTGATTCGATGTGTCTCCTGGAGTCGACGAAGCTGACTTGTCCTGGCTATGTGCTCTCGCGGAGTTGCACAGAGAATGACCTCTTCCCGCCCCTCCAACTTCGACTGTCGACTCGTCCTCGAATTGGGTGTCACCACGCAGGCAAGCGAAAGGTGGCCTCAAAATGTTGTGTTCTTGCAACAAAGGCGGCGCTGTTTGACAGGTTCGCCTCCGCAGCAGCTGACCTGAGAGTCTGACTTGGCAGTCGATGACCCGTTGGCTCGACCAAGATCTCAGCTGCAGGGAAGGGTCGCGTTCGACTTTAGGTTGCTTTCAAAGGGCCCTCGAAGCGGTGCTGTTCCGGGCAGACTTGTTGAGGGTCGTCGTCCTAGCTGAGTGTTGTCTCGGTGCTCGTCGATGCTGGCTCTTCGGAGGGCCGTGGAAGTTGATTGACAGACGACGAGCTCTCGGATGACAACCCAGTGGAAAATTTTGTCAGGGGGCCACATTGAGGCCCGAAACATGCCAACAGTTCGGGAAGCATCCAAGACGATGGATGAACTAGAGCGGAGTCGTTGCAAAATTTGGGGTGAGCGGGTATTTTAGTCATGGTCGGGGAGGGTACTTGCAGTGCAAGTCCATGCGGCCTCGCTTCTCGACTGCCATAGACGTGGCCCATCCCCCAGCCGCATCATGGCAGATGCGACTTTTCCCGTCCTGGACTTTGCCAGGAAGACTGTCATAACATGGTCACTGCCTCGAGTGCTTGCTTGCCTTCTTTCTGTCAATCATAGTGGTGCCGTGCCATTGGCTTGGTTACCTGCCGTTTCTACTTCGAGTTTTCCAATTGCAGCAGGGAGGGGCAGTTTTCACACTACTGGCACAGAGTTGTGTTGAGTCTATATACAGACCCCTTCTATGGTCCAAGACATCCGCGCTTCGCGTCTTCGCTTCTCCTAATGTCTGTACGAAGAGCATCTTTCAGGTTGTCCACCGCAGGCCAATGGCAGTCTTGCGCATCTGTGAGCCGCATGCTGCAGGGCATTAGTGTGGAGCAGACAACAAGATCTTCGAGGCACCGACTGTCCCTGGGCCAGATGCACGTCTCAGGCACAACTCGCTCTCCGCGTCGAGAGTTGTGCCTCGAAGCTGCAGGACCGAGGAGACTGCTGGTTTCGTCGCACTGGCTGGATGCAAGGCTCGAGCTGAATACGGGGCTGTGGGTTCTGCGCTATTTTATCCGCGAGAAACGGGTGTCGCTTCTGGTTTGGTGCTCGGAATTGCCTTCCCAACTGCGAAGGAAATAACGAGCGTCCCGGAGCTTTATGTGACAATCCCATATCATACTCATCCGCCCCGAGAAACAAGGCCAAATGGTGCGTTCTGAAGTGGCCACTATGGCAGACATGCCAAGCACTGTCATCCCATGATGCTCGTCTCCGCCATGGTTCTCGGTTGTCGAATGATGGTCGACTGCGCGAGTCGCGGCCGTGGACCTCGTCGAAGAATCCTCCTTGATCGAGGGACCGGAGCAAGGAATGCGCCCATCTCGAGACCCGACGTCATAATCGCGACGATGATCAGGTTTTCAGGATGCAAATTGAAGAGCACGCCGAGCATTTTTCTGGCCGTTCCGAACTCCCATCAATGTGATCGCTCCAAACGCCGTTCGGGACGTTCCTGATGGCAGGTTACATGCCGATGAACGGCGACCTGGGGTCCATCCACGCAAGAGGTCAGTGTCCTTGGGATCCCGCAGCAGTTGCGAAAACTCGTCGCCCGCCACACACATCATGTCTCCAAAGGAGCGGAAGGAGGTGGTATAAAAGGCCGATCATTATTGCGCGCGAGTCGTACTAAGGTCATGTTTGCCGGTAAAAAGAACCTTCTTATTCATTTTGTGTCTGAGAGTCGTCGATTTGAGGTGGGTCTGTGGAGAGCGATATCGGCCCTTCAGCCTCGTCCAACGGTGGAGAAAATGCTCATCTGACGGCAAGGCAATGTTCCAGGTTGCATCTGGGGGTCTGCCTCAAGACGGTACTTCCGCTCCAAGTATTTCTGTCATGTTTGCCTTGGCCGGCGACCAATGCGGTCCAGGGTTTCAACGACCACGCAGGAGCGCGTCACGGGAAATTCTGAAGTTTGGCAGATGTTGATCAGTCACTTTGTTCCGCAGAGCAGCAAGCGCGTCGTTGACAAGTTCGTCCAGCCGCAGTCTGTCGCCATGCCTCGCCATCATGGCTATTCATGTCGAACTTGCCCTGGCCTGGCCTGGCCTGGCGTGGCTCATCATCATCGCCGTCCGTGTCGAGCTGGGGTCAGGTCCCGGCGAGACGAGGACGACACCACATGCTGTAGGCCGATCACAGCATCCATGCTGCCATGTCCAGCCCTGCTGGCTGTCCCTAGCCCTCGTGCTGATCCTCCAAGGCGACCTGTGTCTCAGCTGCCATGTCGGGAGACCTTCCGAGGCTCGTGGTATGGGAGGACCCTGAAAGTTAGAAGGTCACGTCGAGGTCCGCTTTGTATGTTGTGGATCGCTGGCGTCAACCAGAGCTGGCGCGAGTCTGGACCTTCCAGAATAGCCAGACATTGACGATCGTCCAGGCTCCCGAGTGCTTAGATGACCCCTCGGTGGCTCAATGCGTGCGCTCGGCTTGGCGCAAAGCTCGGCGGGGATTTCGCGGCAGACGGCTGTTGTTCGGTGGCTCGTTCGGTGGCTCGTCCGTTCGGTGACTCGTTGGTCGGTCGTCGGCCAGGGAAGCCGGGACGTGCATCTCCTCGGAGGCAAGAGGATGCAGGGGTCTCGTGCATGCTAGCTGGGATGTGGGCAGGTGGGGTATGGAGATCGTGGCGGCTAGGCTTTTCTCGTTTCGCTCTCCCTTTCAGGAAAGTCCAGCCTGGGCCAATGATCTTTGGATCCGTGCTTTCGGAACGTCAACCGCCAATTGTAACCACGGAGCTCGTTGGACTTCCGCGCATCGGCCCACCTGACGTCGGTGACAACCATGTTGGTTGTGGAGCCTTGTCAACCCCAAACGGCGGCTCAACGACTCAGATAACGACACCGGCGCACTGTCATGCATCAGCTGCGATCTTGTGCAGCGTCCCCCCCTGCTGCAGCTGCCCGTAGCAGCCGCATACTTGACCAAAGTACTATCAACTACGCACTACGCACTACGTACTACGCACGCGGAGAATTGCTGCAACGCCCGCCCATCATTGAGAGGCCCATCATTGAGAGGACGTGATACGCGAGCCACTGCACGATGTCCTCATTCCTCATATCGAAAAGGTGCTACGTGGTAGGCTACATAGTAGTATGTCTTCACAGGCCAGAAGGCAGCTTCTTTTCAATGCAGCCGCGTGCAGAGCGCACAAAATCCACATAGCCCAGGCTACTACCATGCCTCTCATCGGCTTGTTCAGTCAGACCTGTTCAGTCAGACCTTTGCTCCAGCCGCTTAGCCCGTGACAATCTGGACTATGATGCGGACAATGAGGAAACGCCGCATGCGAGGACGCTTTGGCGTAAGTTCTTGTAACGGGACAAAGGCTCTCATGTCGCCAAGGGCATTATTGAGTCCACGACCTTCTGCTTTGCTTTGTTCTAGACTTGTCTCGCCGTTTCCGGTCAGAGCAAAGTTTGCCTCTGACCTCCCAAAAAAAAAAGGAGAAGAAAAAAGAGAAAGTCTACTCTGGCCTGTCCTATCGTGTAAACTCAAGTGAATCCGTCTGGAGAGGTAGAAGCGCCCTGTGAGTGTGGTCATATTCAATCACAGTCAGTTTACGTGCAGCAGAGACGCGAATACCGCAGCCAAGATACGTCGATATGTCTGGGCCGGTTCAACCTGCTCAGCAGCAGCAGCAGCAGCAGCAGCAGCAGCAGCAGCAGCAGCAACAAGGCAGCGAGTCAGAATCAGACCCAGATGCACCAGAGAACCGACCGAGGAGCTACATGCCCCCGATCCCCCCAGAGACCATCCGTCTGGAAGCACTTCCCGAGAGTGTGTCTCTGCGCGCATGGCGTGACCGGCCCGCCAACAGCCAGACGTACATCCCGTATTGGACAGATCCAACATGGAACCCAAGGCTGGAGATATCCGGGTCTGGCAAGCAGGAACGAGAGATCTTCGGCGACACGCAGGTCATTTCGAGGCCCGCTGTTCTGCCTAGTGACCAGGCGCGATTTCCGACTGAATACGCTCGGTATGATGGTTCTCGAGAGCACTGAGTCGATGTGTGTCAAAGCTAATGCAAAGCTGGAAGCCGTTTTGGAATACACCGCGATGCTGCGCCAGGCGTCTCTGTGGGATATTCACAAATGACGCCGACGTACAACACCTCTTCGCGCAGGCCGCCACCTGCTGCTAATCTGCCTGAGCCTCCAGCTCGTAACTTTCAGCTGGCTGAGAGCTATCAGAGGTTCCGTTTTGATGGATACACTACTGACGAGGTAAGGTCTCTCCCCAGGACAGGACAAGCCAAGTAGCTGAGTTGGTGCACCTACGGTCACAGATAGAAAGAATGGGCGCGTATGATCCCCTTCGGCCATTCACCCAAGATTTGCAGGGTGAACCACATGAGTGAGTACATAGCTTCCGGCTTTGCAAATTCATCTGGACATGCGAGCAGCAACTTGCTACTCCGCGTCGGGTTGACTAATGCTGTTCAGGATGTTTGCGCAAGACAAATGGTCTCAGACTTTCCTGGCCGCAGGCCTTTTCCGCGACCAGACTATGTCGGACCTTCGTTACAATATCGGTGGCGCGCAAGGGATCTACTCGGGTGTGAGTCCATAGCCTGATCAGTGTCTCCACAAGCTCTTACTAATGGACTTAGTAGCTGGACCAGAGAGTATGGACCGCTATCAAGCCAGCACTGTTGATTGCAACCCGTGTCGTCGAGTCTCGCCATCCCTACTTGGAAGCACTTCTCTCTTTATATAATCTACGTCCTGTACCTGTCGACAGGGACCCACGTCCTCCTCACCAGCGAGCAACCCCGTACAGAAATCATATCTCGGTTTGGTTGGAGCAAGACGAATCCAAGATGGTATTGTTCCCTTGCTCCAATTTTGTTCCTTATCAAATTCTAATGTCAAACTATCACAGTATTCGTGCGCTTTGTCGTTGAAACGCCTGACTCCTCCGTTTGACTCGAGAGCCGCTATATTACAGTACCTCTCAAGAAGTAAGTGCTTGGTCTTGAAAGGGTACTACACATCCTTCTGACTGTTCGAAATACAAGATATGAAAATAGGAATATTTGCAGGAGGCGAGCCGCATCTTCTTGCATACTCCTCTTCTATTTATGCTCAGGCTGCCGTCTATATAAATATTCAGGCGGGCCTGATCTGGCCTCTCCTCACCTCTCAGTTCACTGAAAGCGAAAAGGTTGGGCATTTGATGTTACTTGCAGTGAAAATCCTTCATGAAGTCTCGGTAAGGCCCAACAAGCTATAATCCCGCGCTTCTGTGTCATGGTGCTCACATACGCTCTTTCTCTACAGCATGCTATCAGAAGTAGGTCAAGTTGCAAGGTGGCAATGGCCTCATCTCTCGCTTGGAAATAAGTTGTTGAGAATATTGTTACTAAGGCTTCAGACTTGCCTAGGTGTTCATATTTACATAACAGGTCTGCCAGACCTGCTTACAAATTGTGGGTATAACATCACCCCGATGGAACGATTTCTCTTGCTCGGACTTTACAATGAGTTGTTCGCGAACAGGGAGTATTTCCAATATTTGTTAGTACCTGGAACCCCAAGTTAGGCACTCGTCAGAGCGAGTATACGTCGAAAGCCCGCATGACTGATAAGCATCAGCTTCCAGGATGAACCATTTGGGGAGGAGGGTCTGAGTTTCGAAGGCCAGGTAAGTAGTTCCGTCGCTGCGGTGCTCACAAACCCGTGCAAGTCTTCGCGCAGATTGGCTCTAGGAGAGCGGTGTAGCCGAGTCGCCGTTGTCAAGTCTTCTTTTCAAAGAACTGACTTCCATTCTGGGAACAGCTCTGGGGCGGCGAGGTGTCGCCACTCACGAGGATCGGCACGCAGACATACTCGTCCATACTGCAATTTATGGGCTACCCGCGGGCTCATCTAGAGCCCTGGATGTGGAACGAAGTCAACGACAAATACTCACAACCGACGGGGTACGCGAGCTGGCTCATTCGCGCTCCCGTCCCGACCTTTCAGTCCCGGTGGCCCATCTCGGTGAGCAAGATCACGCGATTCCTCAAGAACGACTGGTGGCAGTCAAGCCGAAGGTTCGGCTACAACGCCTTGCGTATACTACCGTACACGACCACTGATGAGCGTGACGGCGTTTTACCTACCACTTGGGATATACCTCGGGCCATGATGACTGAGCTTGGCCATGCAGTGGGCCTAGGCGATCTTTTGGGCAAGACCTTGCAAAGCACAAGACTGGCAGGCTTCCTCGGTTCTGGCTACATCTACATTATGAATTTCGGGCAACAGTAAGCCGTAATGATCTTCCCTCATGAATTTGATACCTGATCGAATTTCGGAATGCTCTGCCCCCTCCCCCTCTTCCCAAAGATGCTCGGGACGCCCAGACCAGATACATATATGAAGGACGCACATTGACAAGAAGCTAGCGCCGTCGGCGAATATTTGCGACAATTCACACTCCACCTGATCCGGGGCAAAGTCCTCCGAAGAAGACTGCATTATGACAAACTCACCTGGCCTCGAAAGTACCAACAAATAAGGACACTGGTAGGCACGACGATGGGCCGCTTCCATCAAGTTGAGAAGGTCTTTGAAGCGACAGTAAACCGCGTCACTTTCACCATAGGCCAGACGAGGCCTACCGTGCTAGACGTGTTTGAACATGTCACGGACAACATGCGCCAATGCATCAGTAGTATGCTCGACCTACAAGAAGTCGTCGGGCGCGATATACAGCATGTCACGTACCTAATCAATGGATACTTTCGTAACGATGCGGACGAGAGACGACTTATTCATGATCGCTACATGGCTACGCTACGGACCCGGCTCGAGGAGCTCCGGGATGCCATGAATACTCTTCAGGGCGTCATCAATCTCAACTTCGACGACGGCCAACAATTCCCGTGGGAGCTTCGTTTCCAGATCAGATGGCGACGAGACTTGGCCGGTCAGGGCCGAGCCGCGCGGGCGAGACTGGACGCCGCCCAAGCGGACATCGACCAAGCGGCCGCTGACATCCGCCACCTAGCCGTCGGCTTCGCAGCCATACGAGACACGCTAGACCAGCTGACCGGGATGCTCCACGACGAGTACATCGGCGACAATCCGACCCGCGTCAACGGCTATCTTACGGACGTCATGGCGGCGAAGAACTCCAAATCGCGGTCCCAGATGCTCGCGATGGCGGCCAAGCGCGAGATGGCGGCCATCACAAACCAGGGTCTGCTGGACCTGATCAACACGTGGCGAAATTGCCTCGTTGCCTATCAGCGTGAGAGCCATCTGCGGAAGACACGGCGGGAACTGGCGGCCCGGAGAGCTCGTGCCCAGGATGCGTACCTTCGGGCGCTGGCGCGCGTGGATGTGGACGAGCGGGTGCGCAATGGCGAGATACGTGAGGCCGAGAGGGCGCGGACGGAAGCAGACACGGTTGCCAGGCTGAGGAAGGATATCATGACGGACCCGGACTTGCAGGCGAGGGCGGCCGCGGCAGCAGCAGCAGGAGCAGGAGGAAACGGAGCACAGGCGCCAGCTGCGAGTACGGACCCTCTGGCTGCTCAGGTCAGTGCCGAGATCACTCAGACGCAGCGGGCATTGGTTGGAGCTGGCCATGATGTTCAGTTGGGCGGAACGGCTAGTGCCCCAGTACCAGTCGTGAGACCGGAGGTGATTGCACAGATCATGGCTGAGCTTCGTCTCTCGAGCCGGCGATAGAAAGATTGGGGATAGAGTCTACTCACGGAGCGAGAAAATGTAGATTGTGGCCAACCATGTTATACCCTAATACGACTTGTATAGGTATCTGCAACCCAAGCCCATAGCATACATGAATTCCGCGGTTTGCAACTACTATGTGTATATATATATATAT
>MUZH01003468.1:0-14727 GCA_003012965.1 Juglanconis oblonga
CAATCGGAGAGAGAGGGTGGGAAGTGGACTTTCTTGGAGCACTAATTGTACATGGCTATATGGCGTGGTTCGGGGGCGAGGCAAGGCAAGGCGTGGTAAGGCTGGCAAGGCTGGCAAGGCTGGGCAAGGCAATCTGATTCAAAATTGTGCATCATAAGATGGCGCGTAGCGTTCATTTCCCTAGCAAAGAGAAAAGGCGTCCTGGATGTTCAGGTGTACGTGAAACTAATTCGATTGCCCTTTGACCGAGCTTTGACCGAGCGGTCCCTTCTCAAACTGGCGTGTAGTATTGACCTGTAAAATCCCAGGCTCCAAATCATCCACTTGGATCGGACATTGCTATTCCCTTCGCGGCCGATTCCATCCTAATTTCTACTGCGCCAAAGTAGTTAGTTAGGTAGGTATAGCATAATACAACGCGCTAAGGCGGCTCCACTTAGCCAATGAAACGCGCCTTCCCGGGTCTGACAATCGCGTCACAAGCTTCCCGTTGCAGGGTCCAGTTCAACGTCTCGCGACCTTCCAGAAGCCTTTTCTTTCTTGAACTTTCAACCTTCTCGTTGCAGCAATTCACACTCTTCATCCCCAATTGACTTCTGCAGTGGATCTCGCGCCACCTGCAACCATCAGCACTGGGAATTGATCCCTCGCGACAGCTTGGCGCATCCATCTCACATCTCCAGGGCAACGACTCCCAACACGCGATCGCATCACCTCACTTTTCCATCCACCGCGCGACGCAACAACCAAGAAAGACCACAGCCACGATGGCCGACGACAAACCCGCCAACAAGCTGCAGCCCATCGATGACGGCGACGGCGACAACCCCACGCTCAGCGCCCTCCAGAACCTGCCCAACGACATCCTGCAGGAAGGCGGCGCGACCGGCACGCTCACCCCCGCCACCGACACCGCCACCCCGCGCTCCTATGTCTCCGACATGCCGCTCACGGCCGAGCAGCGCTCCCTCTCGCTCAAGGTCTCGCTCGCCGACCTGACGGCGCGCGCGTCGCACCACTACGCCCAGAAGAACTTTGACGACGCCGCCGAGGTCTACGCGCAGGCCGCCGAGATGCAGGCTGAGATGAATGGGGAGATGAACCCCGAGAACGCCGAGATCCTTTTCTTGTATGGGCGGAGTCTGTTCAAGGTCGGGCAGGGGAAGAGCGATGTGTTGGGCGGGAAGGCGCCTACCACCGAGGGTGGGGAGGGGAACAAGGCGGGGAAGAAGAGGAAGGCGAAGGCGAAGGCGAATGGGGCGAAGGGGAAGGCTGCGACGGGAGAGGAGAAGGCCCAGACTTCTGCGGAGGAGGAGGTCGCGCAGGAGGCGGCCAAGATCGTTGCTGACGAGGCGAGCGGAGCCAAGGAGGGCAAGAAGGAGCTCGAAGAGAAGAAGCCGCTGTTCCAGTTCACGGGCGATGAGAATTGGGATGACTCGGACGAGGAGGAGGATGCTGATGAGGCTGAGGGCGAGGAAGGGGAAGAGGAGGACGATGATCTCGCCACGGCTTTCGAGATCCTCGACCTGGCGCGCGTCTTGCTGAAGAACAAGCTGGATGAGAAGCTTGCTGCTGCGGATACTAGTGAGGGCAAGGGCAAGGAGGTGGCGAATGATGACGGCGATGATGCGGGTATCAGGCATATCAAGGAGAGGCTGGCAGATACGCATGATTTGTTGGCGGAGATCTCTCTCGAGAACGAGCGGTATGTTCCCGCTCGTTGAGGCTTCTATGAGATTTCACTAACAATCGTCACAGGTATCCTAACGCGATCGCCGACGGCCGAGAGTCCCTCAGGTACAAGCAACAGCTCCTCTCCGAAGATGACCCAATCGTCGCCGAGGCCCATTTTAAGCTCTCACTCGCGCTGGAGTTCGCCTCCGTCACCTCACAGCAGGACGAAGACGGCGCACTGGCTGGTGCTGCTCCCAAAGAGATGAACCAGGAGCTGCGGGATGAGGCCGTCAAGGAGCTCGAGGCTGCCATCGCCAGCACCAAGCTGAAGCTGCAGAACAAGGAGGTCGAGCTCGCGACCCTCCACAATCCCGAGGACAACGAGATCACGCGGAAGCAAATTGGCGAGACGAAGGAGATCATTGCTGATATGGAGCAGAGGGTGAGTGCATACAGCCCAGATTGGGGGTCTAACACAAGTGCTAACTTTCACAATAGCTTGTCGATCTTCGCGGCCCACCCATAGACATGCAAGCAGCGCTCGGCGGAGAGTCCCTGGGCGGTATCCTAGGCGCCGCGCTGGGCGAGCCGGCTGCCCAGACCGAGGCGCGCATAGAGGAGGCCAAGAAGACTGCGACGGACCTAACGGGCCTGGTGCGCAAAAAGGGCAAGCCTACGCCCGCGGCGGCTCCAGCGGCGGCGGAGCCCTCGAACGGCAAGCGGAAGGCTGAGGACGATGACGCCATGGAGGACGCGACCAAGAAGCCCCGTACGGAGGAGGCCGAAGGCTCCACGTAGGAGTCGCTCGTGACGGCTTCAATTTTACCTGGCTGTTTATTTGGCTTGGGCGCTATGGAAAGAACGACAGTGCACCATGGCGGAGGAGCAAGAAAGGCGTTAGTGGTTTATTTGAGAGGAATGCGGTTTTCCATTGTGTACTATGCCGTGTATATAACAGCGGGTTTCACGGTGCCAGTGGCGGGGAAAAGGGGGCTGACAAGGACGCCATTGAGAAAAGGGTGGTAGCACTATGAACTTATGAGATTTCCACAAAAGAGATCAAGATGGCAGATCTTACCACAGCAGGGCGAACAGCCTCTCATGTTCGTTCTCCTTCATTCTTGTTCCTCTCCACTGACTCTTGTTTTCGTGCCGATAGATTCTTCCCTCCGGCCGGGCTCTGCATATCAAAACCATTCATGTTTCAAGCTCACCCCAGTTGCTCTAACTCAGGGCACTCCTCCGTAGAAGATGACAAATCAGGTATAAGAGAATATGGACTGGGAGATTCTCATCTAGTCCTCGGGAATCCGATCCTGGCCAGAGCTCGACCGCCATGCCGTGAGACTGCCAAAGCCGTCGACACTGTTGCTACAGTAAGAACAACGCCTACAAGAAGTTTTTTCTCGGAACGACTGTCAGGCAGCGTTCTCATCGCATGAGCTACCTCCTCTAGGAATGTTGGCATTCTCATAGGGACCGGTGGGACCGGTGGTTCTTTCTAGGCACCCTACATCAGTTGAGGTGTCACGGGGGAGTCTGGTGCGCTCCGGGCTAGTGAGGGTGGGAGGCATGAGCAAAGAAGAGGCAGGAATTCAACTGACCCTGGCTTCAAGAACCTCTGGTTCCGTCGGCCCCGTCTGTTCCGTAAATCTCTCAAAATCTTTGGTCCACCATGAGAAGTTCTCATCCTGACTGCCAATCTTAAACCCACCCATTCCTCGTTTCCCGGATCCGGCAAGCTCCCAGATGTTGAGCATTTCTAAACTCTTCCATGATATGTCTCTATGTTCTGAGACAATGAATCGCAGAATATCTCTGTGCTCAGTACCCATAGTGTCTTTGCCTTTTAGTTCCGGCGGGATCGTTGTTGGGAATGTCAAAGGACCATCCGGCGGCCATGTCGCCTCTGGTTCAACTGGCTGGGAGCAATCCGACTCGGGATACGCTTGTTTGATGCTGAACCCAGAAGATAGATCCAGTATGGTGATGTACAATCTTTTGCGGCTGAGGTTCCGAAACCGATACTTCATCTCATCACCCTCACGCACGTGAAGCTTGTCGCCACTGTTCATACCGGATGGGAAGTCAAATTGTACCTCCGGCTGGGCAGCGCTACCAGTCAAGTCGAGGACTTGCTCGAATCGCGCCAGATGAGCAAGGGTTTCGGCCGTATCCTTGATGTTTCGCGTCTGTAGTTTGACGCCGCGCAGTTGCTTATGGTCGCCGAGCAGACGTGGAGGGCCGGAGATGCGGATGAAGTCGCAACCATCCTCTTTCCGTCGTTCCAGTCTGAGCTCGTGTTCCCCTCCGTTGGAACGACTGTCTGTCATCTTAACCTCGACCGTGCTGGAGATGAAATATTGCTTCAGACTTCTTTCCAAGGCTTTACGAAAGTCCCCGCCAAGGGTATTGTCGACTGAGACCTTGAAAGTCTCCCTAAGTGTCCAGCGGTACGGGATCACCTGGCGGTTGTGGCGCTCGATGGTAGCGATGTCTTGTGGTGAGAGCTTGTCAGATTCGCATCTCATTCTCTGCACCCCGGCGACCACAAGAGTGACCGAATGATCCGGCGTCTTGAACTCTGTGCCGATCTTGACGCCGTGGATGCTACCGATAGGAAGCGTCGCGGTCCCGTCCTTGGTGATGTCCGTCACAATCAGTGGTGTGTACTTTGAAGCGGCAGTGTTGGTGAAGAAGACAAGTTCCGTCCGGCCTTGCGCTTCCGGGTTCTGTTTGAACTCCTTGCTCAGTGATGGGTCGAGGTGGCTGCATATCCTGCGGTACGTGAGCATCTCGTCCTGGCCCTTGAAGTGTTTGAGGTGTTGCAGAAGTGACCAGGTGAACACTCCGTGTTGCTTCTCTCCAAATCTTTTCTCAGCACATCTCTGATCGTCCCGGCAACCCGCCATAAGAGAAAAATT
This sequence comes from Juglanconis oblonga, assembly GCA_003012965.1. NCBI lineage: Eukaryota > Fungi > Ascomycota > Sordariomycetes > Diaporthales > Juglanconidaceae > Juglanconis > Juglanconis oblonga. The sequence goes on from MUZH01003468.1 coordinate 4,599, forward strand.
CTTATAATTGATTCCCCAGGACACCGGTAGTTTCATTCCACGAAGATCATTTCCAGGAGGGCCACTCTCACCGTCGACCTCCGGAGAACTGTCCCTTTCGTCAAAGGCACTCTCGCGGTCGACCTCGAGGACGGGAATCGTTGTCCAGTCGATATCGAGTGGAGTACGCGTTTGGCCATCGTCATCTTCTCTCCAGGAGCCTCCCGAATGACAGCTGTCAAGGATGACGATGACTCGGACACCCTTCTTGTGAAACTTCTCAAGCCAATGGTTCAGCGTTCGCCCACGAACAGCAGCACCGGCTGTCTTGGCGTTGAAGTCGACGGTCAGCAAAGATGGCTCCGGAACCTGGCGTGGCTTCGGATGAGCTGGAGGTAAAGGAGCTCCATGTCCGGAAAAGTGGAAGAAGAATAGATCATGCGCTTCTGCGACCTTGAGTATGTTTGTGAATTCCCTTGTGATGTTATTGAATGTCGGCCAGGATCCCGTGCATGGCTCTTTGTCCCCATCCTCAGGAGAGGAGGTGAGGACTGTCGTTTTTATGTGTTTGAACTCTCTTTCCACATAGTCTTTGATGGCGTTGACATCGTTTACACAGCCACGGAGGTCATTGAGGTGGATGGCTTGTCCCTTGGCGTTTGTCCTGCTGCCTCCGTTGAGGTAGTGATCAACGCCAACCAGTAATGCGAACTTCTTCTGGGGGGCCATGAGTAGTGTGAAGATTCGCGATGAATTTGGCTTGCTGGATATCAGAGAGGCAATTAGAGATGGATGTACTTGGATCGATGAAGTGTGCGCTGAGTCGCTGGTCCAAGTTCAGACTTCAATGAAAGCCAGTGTAGTGGGAAGACATATCCCTTTAAATAGTTTTTCGGACTACACAAGTCTATTCCTAGTAGCCACTATCCAGCCGCTTACCGGTTGGCAAGGCCACAGTTCCTGGTGTCAATAGCAGCTCAAAAAAACACCAAAGGGCCGATCAGGCAAGCTTCAATGGGACAGAGCCGCATTGACAGACATGTGGTCACGGGATAATCCTCCCGAGTGTTGATTTATTTCTGAGCACAGCCTTGTTTGAAGGTATCATGCAAGTAATCCTGGGGTTCCACAAATGCAGCTTGCTGCCACACTCCTCTCCCAAAAGGGACCGAGAATCAGCTAGGTGCCTTATTACTACATGGAAAATCCGCCCGGTTTGAGGAAGCCGTGTCTAATAGGGTGAACTGAATCGAACGCTCATTGGCAGACACTTGGGGGTGGTATGTAGGCATTCTTCCCAAGGTTGGGGGGGAGGGACCGCGGTGTTAAGCACTAGTTGATGTGCCGGTCTGCCCCGTAATGAAGACGATGAGGACCGTCGAGTATCTGTACACAGCCCAGATATCAGCCATCCCGTGATACTCAATTTCGAAATGTTAAGATAAGAAAGCAGGCATGGCGTACGTGGCACCAGCGACCGCAAGCTCCGCCGTCTTGGAATTCGTGAGTAGGGACAACAGCGTAATGAACACGCTAGTAGCCCCGATCATGACCCCCAATCTCACGATAAGGCTTTCAATACTGTAGCAGGCTACCGCGGGGGCCAGCAAGAGGACTATGATTATCGGTGTGACAATCGTTCGTGCGGCACGATTCGTCACACACCGCGGAGTGATTTGCACATCTGGGTCTCTCGAGGCGTTAAGGCGACGATCCTATAGTACCGGGAATTTAGCTCGTAGTTATGCGAGATGCATATCTAAAAGGAGACGTACTTTGGAAACATAGTAAAAAATGTTGGCCATAATATTTTCGAGCCAAGACATGGCGTAGTCGTTGGATGGAGAACCTGTGAGGAGGTCTGCTTCGTGGTCCAGAAACTCTGTCTCGTCTCTGGCAATACACGGGTTTGCTTCAAGCCAGTATCTCAGACTCTGAACACTTTTCGGGTTAGGATCTGCATGCCTCATGAGCCGACAGCCACGCTCCAGAAGATCATCTGTTGGGGATGTCAGAGCCTGATCAAGGTAGACGCGCGGAATGTGAGGGCCGATCCCGTACCATAGCTAGACAAGTGATTTTCAATCTCCTGGACTACCGACTCCCGTTCTGCGTTTTTATCCTTCCGGAAGCAAGCCAGATGGAATGCGTTGTCCTGTTGATCTATCATGTTTAATCTCTGCTCCAGGAAGGAGATTTTGTCCTGCTTCAAGAGAAGCAGCCGTGTACGGAGGTTCGAGAAGCGCCGAAAGACGTGAAAGGAGTCGTGAGCGGCCATCAGAGCCGAAAAGCGAGGATAACCGAGTCGATAATCCTCAACTAACACAGAGTCTCGTCAGCGCGTGCCCTGTTGGGTGTGAACTCCAAGTGTGGATGGGTGACCGTCGAACGTAACTTTGTATGCGGGACTTGACTTCGGAACCATCATGGTGCTCTCGCTTCCAGAACGCCATTGCTGCAAGATTCTGCCGACAACAATGCAAGAGCTGAACAAACCCCGCTCGAGGTACCTTCAGTTGAGCCGTCTCGCCGACTTCGTTGTCAATAGTATATCTCATCTCGGACATTGCGTTGCGAGAGGCTCTGCGGATATTTTCCGAAATGTACGGGTCGTTTGTAGAGGTATGGTGAACACTGAATATAAAGAACTTTTCGTTTCATGACCGACTTTTTGAGCAAGTCTTTCCCACACATTTGAGCACAGTTGCCACTCTATAGTCTAATAAGGCTCGCCATCCATATAGATACCTGCAGATATCTCACCGTAGGCTTGCTGGGTGCCACGAGCCGGGGCACTTAAGCCGTCTGTACATACCTCCTACCTAAACTAAGTAGGTATATGCATTGTGTAACGCTGGCTAATGCATGTAGCTTACTCACCGAAGCCACACAGGTACACAGCCCCAAAATGATGTTCAGGCTTTTAGTCATCGATCGCATGGGCATCATTACGGGAGGAGGCTCAGTCCAGGACTAAGCCTCAGACTGAGCCTCCATGCATCCCATCATTTATGCCTTACCACTTCTGCTCCAGAGACGCGAGGCTCATATTGATGAAGTATACGGAATTGACCTAAGCGATACAGGACAAGAACCTGTCTCATTCAACCCATTAGCTTTGATATCTGTCGTGGACTATGGATCGTGATGAGGCCTCCACGGCGCCCGGAAGGACTAATTCTTCCTCGAACCTCGTCGATGGCAACGAAGATGTCAAAAACACTACCGGGAAATCTCAAGGAGATATTGACAGAAAGTCAGATGGATTTCAGGAAATGTCTGTAATTCTTCTTTCATGTAAATGAGAGTCCAGGCAACATTCCACTGACATGGAGACTCTAATTAATCAGTGAAGCTCCAACGTTCAACATTAACGATGATGAAAGCGGCAAAAGAGCTTCTTGGGTGAAGAAACCCAGAAGCGGCGGGTTTGTGTATAGGCCTAATGACCCAGTGAAGCTTGTGATGGATCGAGGGCGGGGACAAACATATTTCATATACGAGGGGGTGGGCGGGAAGTACCGTCTGATGGACCAGAATGATCAAATCGTCTTTGGAGGGCAGTGTTTTCGTGTCGAGGAGATAGTCCGTGTAACTATCTGACCGGGTAGATACAGCAGATCGCAACATCAGTGGCGCTTTAGCGTTCGAACAAAAATGGAGCGAGTCGCCCAACACTCTCCCAACCCCCTCGTTGACCCTTTCAAGGCGGCTAGCGCGTCAAGAATTTCAACAGGCCCGTCTTGGGAGCCCCGATATTCCTGATCACTCAGGTCTGGCAGAAGCATTGTAGGAAAGGTGACTGGTCTGTTCGTAACAAAGACTTTGAGGCACTCTTCGTCCCTGTCTGAACCACTCTGTTGGACATGACATGGGATGCTCATGGGGATCTGCAAGAGCTTCTCGTGCTCTGTGCCGTGTTCCTCTTTCGCTGGAACCTTGAGACTGTTTCCTTGTGCGAGGTGTTTGATCTTCCATGACGACGCAAACCCAAACAAGGAAAGGTACTTTGGATGCTCTGGATCGTGGTTTCTGAAGATCAGATTCAAACTCTCGCCTTCGCGGGCTTCGAATGTGCCATCCGGACTGCAGTGGTTTGTGCAGGAAAGTGAGAACGAACTCTCAAATTCAGCATTGGGTGTTCGGTTGGTGAAGCGCTCAAGGTACTTGAAGGTTGCAAGGTGGCGTAGCACATTTTTAAGACGCCTATGGACATCTTGTGTCTCGAGTGAAATCGATGGTGTATTGGCGATCTTCTTTGAGGCCACATCTTGAACTTCATACGCAACAGACTCTGCTACCACCACTCCCACCTGGAATATGATCGACTGAGCCTCACCAGTTCTGAATGAAATGCTGAGAAACGGGTGTTCCAGTTCTTGCTGCATCCATTCTTGGTGGTCTTGAAGAGATGGCGGGAGTCGCACCCAAACTTTTTCCGAGGAAAATGACGTGAGCAACCGGGCCTTCCAGAGAGTAATTGTGTTCCCTTGGTCAGGCTGGTAGTCCGCGGTCCCTATAGACCGTAATTCAGATTCGAAGACACCCACAACGTGAACTCGAAAGGTCATAGGTGATTTGTCTTCCAGACTAGACAAAGTTTCCCTCGTTGTGAAAGGATAAGCAGCGTACTCGTCGTTCTCACAAACCCCATGGACTCTGCCAGCACCAAGAATGACAGAGCTGGCATTCTGGCGCCGAAATACCGGAATTAGTGGAACTGACAAACTCGATTCTTGAATTTGATCAAAGAAGCAAGAGTCCTGCTGTCCGGCTAGGAACGGTGTTTGAACTGGGTGGTATGCCTGAAACATAGAGCGCAGGTGTTGATGCAACGACTGTTGGGTGATTTCCACACCACATTTTCTGAGAGACTGGAGAGATTCGACCAAGAAGTGGCTCAGAGCACCTCGACTTTTGCCGCTGGGAAGAGTGAGCTCCGACGCCAGCTCATCGGCGCTGCAGGAAAGGAAGACGGTGAAGCCTGGGTCCATGAGATGGCTCAGAATCATTGAGGCATCTCGCCGCCGATGCGATAGCGAGTCTCCCAAGGTGTAGACCTCGGATATGGAGTCAGCAGCAACGGCTTCATCGTATTCGTGGAATCGGACACCTTGCAGAAAGGTGTCGCGCAAGAAGTTGCCCGAGAAACAACAGTCCAAGACAAGCGTGACCAGCATGCCGTTCTCCCTCATTTCATCGACTTTGCTGATGAGATGCTCTCCAGAGAAGTAGGTAATACCGTGCTTCCTCGGACTATATAGCTCGATCTCGGGAGACTGAGTGTTTGGATTGCGAGTGCCGTGTCCGGAAAAGTGAATGTATACGTGATGACCTGGTTGCCCATTTTGTATTACTCTGTCGAGATGGTGGCAAACATTTGCTGCGGTAGGTCGGTCATGCTCGCTCTCCACTAGTCTATCCCGCTGGCAAGAGCTCCAACTCAAAGCCTTGGTGACGGTAAGTAGTGTAAAGTCGGTGTTTTCTGCTCCTTTCCCTGCTCGGAGGAAATCGTTGATGGCGAGGACATCTGGTACGGCGCCCGCCAGCGAAGAGTCCGTGTCGTTTCGATCTATAGTGACACCAACACCGATCAAGATGGCCCACCGAGACTTCTGGCTGTTACTCGTCATTTCCTCTGTGATGGGCCTCTTTGAAAAGACGTGCTGAAGGAAGGATGAAGGCAAGAGGTTCCCAGGTCAACCGACATGCTGACAGATATGTATACTCGGTGTCCACAACGCCAGCGTTTGGAAAGCGGGGCTCTGAGGTAGCACAACGTCTGAAATGAGAGACAGTCTACCTTGGTCGATGTTACGTATACGTAGTCGCTATCGAATAAATCTGTTTACTCCTAGTTGCAAGCAAGTAGTTTGCTGCACAAGTTTTTCTCTTCTTTCCCTCTTAGTACTAGATTATATCACGATTATAGAGTTAAGTAAAGTAGCCTAAGATTAATTGTTCTTACCTAAAGAGTAAAGATGCATTAGATCCTTAAGTATGCTAGTCTTATATAGAACTTAGCCTATATATAGTTCTTAATATTCCTTAGCTTATTAAGTAACTAATTAATATAGTTATAGCTTATAATACACTTCTTTATACTATATAGTCTATCTTAATCGGATTATCTATAGCAAATTTTGTATAATTAAACTAGCAGCTTAGCTATAGTAACTTATAATCGAGTAAACAAATATCTGTCCTTACAAAATAGGGGTTTTTTATTATAAAGAATTTGAATATGGAAACATATGCAATACTTTTGACATTCAACTGTCTCTATACTTGCCTAACGTACGCATAACCGTTGTCCTAAGACAAAAATCTATGTCGGTCATAAGAGATAACAAGCGCAGGAAAAACCTTTAAGAACCCCTACGGAGGTGGTTACCATGCTGCATAGAGATCTACTCCGGGCTTGGACTCTCTTCGCCGGCAAAGACGAGAAGGACACCTGATCCGAGAGCACTTGGCGTTGCAGGGGCGGAGGTGTCTCCGGAAAACCATGAAACTCTTTAGAGGATGGGTTTGTCGCAGGACGCAACTTACAAGACGAGCAGGGCAGCTTCGAGGGAACATCATGCCGCCCCGGGACCGCGCGATGGCAATTGAATCAGAGCTCCCATTAAGCAGACGTGTAAGTCCGTTCCTGTTCTGCAGTACGTAGCCGCGTCCAACAAAACGTCCAACAAAAGATGATGAACATCTCTCACGTCGCCTCCTCCCGATGACATGAATTGCCCTCTTTCGTCGCGCCTGATCACGGAGCGAGGCCATGCCATCGTCAGCTTGAAATTAATTTTTCTCTTAGTTCTGTCATAACGCCGACCTTGTGATTGTAGGCTGTGAATATATTTACGGCCGTACCAATCGGCCCCTTTCCGGGGAATAGATCACTCACTCAACCACTTTGTAATTCTCTCGCTTCCATCAACATCACAGCTGCAGACTCTGCGACGGACTCCTGCTCGATGACGGCCCGCCCCTCAGGTGAGCAGCCGAGCCCTTGAACAAGCTCTGCCAGATAAACGCCTCGCTGAGCAGCAGCTCGATGTCCTTCTCAGTCCACTCCCGGGTCGGCAATGACTGCAGAAACATCATAATCTCCTGGAAGTCCATCTTGACGAGTTTGTCTGACCACTTGACAAGGAAGGCGGCACACACGTAGAGGTGGAACTCGGAGAACCCATTTTCCTCAGCCTGATAGTGTGGGTCAGCACTGTGGTTGTCGAGGATAGAAGGGGTGGAAGCGTATGCGCGTTCTCGCCGACTTACCATATACGTGTCCCACATCCTGATCGTATTCTTAACACTGATCTCCCTCATCAACAGACAGTTCATCCACCTGAAGCTGAACTGGATGAACTCCACATGCTCCTTCTCCAAATGCTTCGCCAATCCGGCGTCAATTCTCGCTGTGAGATCTTGCAACGCGCGGACTTGCCGCTGTATGCCCGGTTGTGCCACGATGTAGTGATCTTGGATCCCATCGAGTAGCTTTGTCAAACACCAAAACGAGTCTGCTTCCACCGCATCCAGGACGGTCTTTGGCAACTGTCCAGGGTCCATTCCAGATTCTATGTCCGGATCTGTGACGTATACGCCGAGGAAGGTCTGCCAAAATGGTGTCACTAGATCGTTGATGCCCTGCACATAGCCACTTGCTGGGTGCCGCACAGCCCAGACGTAGAGTATCCGTTCTAGTGATCGCTGTGTCGCTTCGTAACTGTACAATTCGATATGTGGATTGGTCCGTGGTACGTCGATGCTGATCTGGTGCCAGACGGCCTCGTCAAGTCCTCGGCTCGCACCCTTGCCTGATGCTGGTGCACCACTGCCAGTACTACCTGTGCCTTTGTCGAATGCTTGTTTCACTCCGTCCAGATATTCTTTCCGTTTTCGCTCCAGAGTCGCTACCCGCCGTTCGCTACTTGTCGGAAGGTAGGAAAGAAGCAGTTGCCATGTCATAGCCCTAACTTCCTCCGGGACGCCAGACCATGCCGCTGACCTCAAATCTGGTAGAGCCACACTGGAGGCCTGGAGGATCTTCTTGAACTTATTTATTCGTGATATCCTGGAGTTGATGGCATCGACCTCTCTGGACGAAGCGTTCGCGGGCGTCGAAGGGTGATTGATGAGGTGCAGAGCGTTGGCCGGGTCTTTCAGTATCTCCTTGTACTGTGGTCTCAGTATCTTTCCCTCGCTCTTCTTGGGTAGTGGGTATGACGGAGCAGGTCGTTCGATGGCAATGTCGGCGCTGTCTGAGCGCGATCTCGAATGGAATGTATCGCCGTTGAAATTATCTATATCTGGTGGCCGAGGAGTCGTGCTTGCTTTCGCCTGGGCATCTTGTATGCGCTTGGTCCTCCTCTTCATGTTGGACAGACTGGGCAACCCGAAGTCGTCCCCGTCATCGTCATCGTAGTCGTAGATCTCGTCGCCTTCGTCCACATTCCAGTCGTCGTTCGTGTTTGAGAGGAAGCTCATGTAGGTCTTGAAGGGAGGAGATGCCGGACCGCGAGCCTCTTTCTGTGCTTGTGAGGGAGACGCAAGAGCTTGTTTTGTGGAGCGGGAGGAGGGAGGGGTTTGGGGTCGGTTCGAGGAGCCGGAGCCGGAGATGTTTCTTTGAGGTCGGTCAGTGCCCAGTGCAGTCCCAACATGAGAGATGAGTCTCACAGGGAGTCGAATTTCAGCATGTCCGCATGCGAGTAGGCTGCGCCAACGACGAGACTGGACTCGCGGGTCGGTTTCTTGGGGCCGTTTGCCGGGGTCGCATTGCGCCAGAACGGCGAGGTAGAACTGCATGTGAATCAGCACCTTCGGCCGTGCCAGTCAAGTCAGTCGGGCAATTGTACTTACTCAGACCTGTCTACAGTCGAGCAAGAGAAGCAAGCAGTCAGAGAGGCATATCATATTCGAATGGACTGACAAGACATACCAACTTGCACCATCTCCTGCTACGCAACGTTAGTCTACTTGGGACGACATGTCATGAGGATACCGGGGACAGTCCAGAACAGCATAGACTCACCTGCGGATGCGGCTTCTTGCCGCTCCCAGAAGAACCAAACATTGTAGAAGAGGCGCTCCTGAAGTTGTAATCACGTGTATCAACTCATTGTCGCTGTTGTTGTGGTGGTGGAAGAGAAGCAGGGAGGCTATCCGCGCATACTTTGGTTCGCTTTGGTGCCAGGTCTACTTCTCCAACTCAACGGACGCCGCCTGCCGCTTTGAACCCCCAGAAACCCCCTCGACGAAGACCAATCCCCGCGCTCTCCAACCCTCGTGCCGGTTCGCGACGGACGTTCCAGGTGCCCGCGCACGGGCCATCCGTCTTATCGATAAGTCACCCGGACTCGACCGGCAGCATCCAGCCAGGCATCTTCTTCGGCGACCCCCCAAGTCTCTGACCACAGGCTGATTCGACTTCAACCATCAACTGCAACCACCGTCAATTTTGTATCTCCACTTCAGCTTCTGTTCAGATCCCCTGTCTCTGCCAACCACAACCAACTTGTGTCTGGCAGCTTTTCACACTCTTGACGATAACACTTGACGACACTTCCCTTCCTTCTCCCTTTCTACTACCTCTTTGCCGACAGCAGCACACCTGCTGCATCCTGATTGACATCCTACCAATTTTCCCATTCCCAACAAAGCCTGTCAACAAGGCAGGCCATACAACCAGCCACCATGACTGAACCCGAGAACTTTGAGGACGATCTCTTCGATGATCTGTAAGCTTCCCTGCCCTCTGGAGCACCATTCCAAAGCCACCAATTGCTGACTGCTGCATAGTTACAATGACGAAGCACCTGCTCAGCCTGCACCACCACCAGCAACCAAACCAGAGCCAGCCGCAGCCCCTCCTGCGGCTGAGCCTTCCGCCACTACCCACGAAGAGGACTACAATAACTACAACCAAGCCACAGAGGGCGATAATGGCGATGATTCCCACATGAACGGCGCCGAGGAGTACGAGGACGACGAGGACGATGTTGACTTCAACCTCGGAAACGGCGGCGGCGGCGGCGGTTCCCACGCTCCTGACAACGAGTCGTATGGCAACAGCACACCTGTGCCTTCCCACCACAAGGGTCCCAACGCGAAGGAAGATGGGTAAGTTGTCTCCCCTCTCGTTCCCCCC
>MUZH01003469.1:0-14707 GCA_003012965.1 Juglanconis oblonga
CTACCCCCCCCCTCCCCCACTCTTATCTTATCATCCAGATCCTGGAGACCCTGGGAAAAATTCCAGAACTTTTTAGGTCTTAGTACCCAAACAAACCACAGCCTTGAATGCTTGTTTGAGCCTCAATCTTTCACCGAGACCATACTGTTGTTGGCGGTTCTTTGCACTACCTATTTCCTCTCGCATTTCCTTCTTCAGTAACAGGCTTCAGAGGAGTGCGCGAGAGGTCTGTAGATACCACTTCCGACTCCAGCAGCGTTGACGCGCTCAACTCCGAACAATCACCCAACATGGCGAAGAAGAACCTCTTCGACGAGGATGAATCGGGCAGCGAGAACGGTTTCGGGGACACGGTCCGGGGACAGGACCTCAAAATCAACGAGGAGTACGCGCGGCGGTTCGAGCACAACAAGAAGCGTGCAGAGATCCACAGACGTACGTTCCCTGCTCTCCTATCTAAACCCCCCCCTCTCTTTGGCGCCCCTCACCATGCGCACTGCTAACATCCACCAGTCGAGGAGAAGTACAAGTCCCAAGGCGGCAATGCCGACGATGACGATGGATCCGAATCCTCCTCTGACGAGGACGAAGACGAAGACGGCTTCCTAGCCACCGAGGAGCTTGACGCCGAGATCTCCGCCACCCTGGCCGCCATCAAGAACAAGGACCCCAGGATATACGACAAGGAGGCCAAGTTCTTCAACTCGCTGGACGAAGAGAATGCTCCTACGCCCAAGGAGAAGAAGGAAAAGCCCATGTTCCTGCACGACTACCACCGGGAGCGCTACATGGCCGGCGACACGGGCGCGGACGAGGAGGACAAGAACAATGCGCCCAAGACGTTCGTGCAAGAGCAAGCGGATCTGAAGAAGGACATCCTGGCCGAGATCAATGCGGCAGAGGAGGACACAGATGATGACGACGAGTTCATCAAGTCCAAGCCGGGCAAGGCGTCGACCACAGCGAACGGCATCCACCCCTCGCGACAGGAGCGGATCAAGCCCAAGGCCACGGACCTAGACGTCTCCCTCGCCGACAAGGACCCGGAGCTGTACTTGTCCAACTTCATGGCTTCAAGAGCATGGGCGACCCAGGACGGCTCGAAGTGGGAAGCCTTTGAGTCCGACGAGGGCGAAGGCAACGACGACGCCGACGAGTGGGAGACGGCCTACAACCTGCGGTTTGAGGATCCCGCGAAGAGCAACGAGGTGCTCATGTCCTACTCGCGAAAGGTTGTCGAGGCCCGGTCCGTGAGGCGTGAGGAGGCCAAGGGCAGAAAGCGGCAGCGAGAACTCGAGAAGGAGCGCAAGGAAGAGGAGAAGCGCCAACGACACGAGGAGCGGGCGAGGTTAAAGCGGCTCAAGATCGAGGAGGCAGAGGAGAAGCTCCAGAAGATCAAGAAGGCCGCCGGGCTGAAGGGCAAAGCGCTCAAGGATGACGAATGGATGAAGCTGCTCGAGGACGCCTGGGAGAACGACAAGTGGGAGGAGGAGATGAATAGGCGCTTCGGCGAGCAGTACTACGCCGAGGCAGAAGCAGGCTCAGAGTCGGATGGGGAGGACGGCGACGGCAAGTCGAAGAAGAGCAAGAAACCAAAGAAGCCCAAGTGGGACGACGACATCGACATCAAGGACATCATCCCCGACTTCGAAGACGAGGAGACCAAGCCCACCATCAGCCTGTCCGACTCGGAAGACGCCGACGCCGACGACCTAGCAGAGCAAGACGTACCGTCTGACGACTCGGACGACGCTTCCCGCCCCTCCAAGAAGCGCAAAACCACCAAAGACCTCAAATCCGAGCGGCAGGCCTCCAAGCGTGCCGCACGCCAGGAACGCGCCAAGATCGAGGCCCTCGTCGAGTCGCAGATGGAACTCGACGACCCGACCGTCCTCTCCGCCTCGCGCAAGAACCAGAAACGCCCCGGCGCCCCCGCCGCCGGCTTCCGCTACCGCGAGACGTCCCCGCAGTCCTTCGGGCTCACGCCGCGCGACATCCTGCTGGCGCCCTCGGACGCGGCGCTCAACGAGTTCGCCGGCCTCAAGAAGCTGGCGACGTTCCGCGACCAGGACAAGAAGAAGAAGGACAGGAAGCGGCTGGGCAAGAAGGCGCGCCTGCGGGAGTGGCGGCGCGAGGTGTTTGGGCGTGAGTTTGAGCACACGGGCCCGACGTTTGGGTTCACGGGGGAGGAGCAACAGCAGCAGGTGGAGGTGGAGGACAAGGCCGGGAGGATCGAGGGGCAGGCTGGCGAGGGCAGGAAGAAGCGGAAGAGGAGCAAGGGCAAGAAGAAGGCAGTTGTTGCCGCGTGATTTCTTCTAGTTGCCACGCTCAGCCGCCCGCGCGACCGGTAGTCCTCGGACTGGCTGGCTATAGAGAGCAGCTTCGAGGACGGGTTGCTTACTTACTTCATCCATAATACCCATTCCACCTCACACCATACGACAACAAACAACAATAAAATATCTCTCAGCGCAGGGATAAAGAGTAATTAAGATTAACGATACTCCCGAGAAACTATACAACTATCCATCCTACTAGCGAATATCCCCCGAATGGAACATACCTCCTAAGAATTGGGTGGGGGTCGCTGTCGACCCTTTCCTCTCACCAAGGTTGCGGCTCAGAGGCTGCACCATACTTAGCAAACGAATGACTCCGTCCCTTTTCAAGCGAGAAAAAAAAAGGGATGAAGACGAAAAAGAGGGAGAGGGAGAAAAGGGAGCATAAAAGAGGCGCCTTTCCTTTTCCCCGTACGCCCCGGATAAAACCCAACCACGACCGAAACCCCGCGCACGTTAATCAAGAATCACAGGACTCATCTCTCCCCCTTCTTTCGATGATGCGCCAAAGCACATGCCCTACGTTATAGATATTTTCCTGGTGACGCATAGAACCCTCGTCCTTTCTGACGTATTGAACCTTAAAAGGCCACAGGATGGATTTCCGACACCATTCTGCGGCTGCCGTGCATACATATCGCAAACACCCCCCCCCCTCTCTGGTGAGCACTCCTAATGGCCCCCAGGAGCCCTGCCCGCGTTGCCGGCAGTATTTCCAAACATACTCCCAAACTCCATCCCGCCGCCCATGCCACCTACATCGCCGACCTCAGGGGTGTCCAATCCGTAGGCCGCCATATTGAACCACGAGCCGGCAGGATCATGGCCGTGGCCGTAGACCGTGTGGTGCGGATTCCTATGTGAAGCGTCGGGCCCAGCGCTGTGTGGCGCGCCTCCGGCGGCACCATTGGCGCCGCGCGAATTTTCCCTCACACTGTGATCACCGTTGCTCCACCCGGACAAGGGATCCATCAGTGCCGCTGTCGTGGGGTCGATGCCCTGCGATGTGCCGTACTGACCACCCAGCATCGCGTGCGTCTGGAGCATATTCTGTTGAGCGAGCTGGAGGCCCAGCATGTCGTTGTACATGCCATGCGCAGCATGCTGGTGATGGTCCGCAAATTGGTTGTGGCCGACAGTCACCGGCGAGATAGGCGAGATGGACGGGCCGAATCCGTTGCTGTGCTGGGCCGCGGCAAGAGCACTAAACGTCGTGGCACCGCTCGTCTGGCCGGCGAGGGTGGTACTCGGATACCGGACGCCGTGCTGCTGCTGCTGTAAGCGGGCGATCTGCTCGGGGGTGAGCTCCGTCATCAGTGGCTGGAGCTGCTGGCCATGATGGTCGCGGGCGGTCATGCTCGTCCTACGCTTTGCAGCAAGGGTGGCCTTACGCTTGATGGACATGGAGTTGGAGCGGCCGGAGGCGTCACGGGTCTGGGGGGAGAGGGCCGTGAAGAATTCCTCTACGGTATGCAGCTCGGGCTTCTGCTCGAGCACCGCATCCTCACCCTTCTCTTTCTTCTTTAGGTAGGCCGGGTCAACCCAGTCGGACGGTGACAAGCCGTTCGGAAAACGGTCGAACCAGTCGCCATACTGGAAAACCGGGGTCGAAGAGAGGTCGGATAGTCCACCGCTCCGGTGGCCGTCGGTGCAGTCGCGGAACTGTACGCGCAGGGTGTCTAATATGAAGTTGAAGAAACCCCAAACGCGCTTCATTTTCTGGAAGAACCTGATGTTGGTGCCCAAGTGATTCTTCGAGTTGGCCTCAATCGTCTTGCTGCCGGAGAAATTGCCAAAAATGTGGACGGTGCTGGAGAGGAACGCACAGTAGCCCAAAAAGGGAGCGTTGATGGTAGAATACGCTTCGGAGTCTTTGAGAAGCTCCGAGATCCGATTAGCAGCGGCGAAAGCGTGTGCGCCAGCCTTGGTGACGAAGGCCGTCGGTATGTTTTGTTGAGATTTCGAATCCGGCGAGACCGCAAGACGGTTCAGAAACAGAATGTTCTGCTGAATCGCAATGTGCAAGAACACGAACTGGTTCACCGTCCCTTCGGTTTCGTGCAGATGGAGGTTGTCCGAATTGTACACCAGCGATTCGGGTAGCGAGTTCGCCATCTCTTCCGCCTCTTTGATGAGCCTCGAATACTCGGAGTTGTCTTCCCACATCGCCTTGACGTCTGTATCCCTACCTCCTTGGTTCAGGTGCATGATCACTCGACCCCAGATGGAAATGGTTTTGATCATGTAGGCGGCCACTCCCATGTTTTCTTTGGCATTGACCTGCTCACCCTCTTCTGACGTGGGAGCATATGGGACCTCGCCTTGCAGGTTCTCGGTTGGTGCCGGCATGCCGAAGTGGAAATTCTTCTCCTTGACGGGCAGTGGGATCTTCAGTGCCTCCTCTTTGATGAACGTCGGCCGGTCTGTCCCGGACGAGTTGAATCGGTCCATCATGAAACATGCCCACATCGTCCTCCGACGGATCTCTCGATCCACGAAAGTCAGTCGGACGCCTGGCTTCTGGGGGTCATAATCGAGGTCCTTGTGCAATTGCAGAGCAAATGCCATTCGTATGGCCTGTCCGCCCAGTGCCCAGCTGCGACCTCCATGGCAGGTTCCAAACTCATGCAACCCGAGGAGGAGCAGGCATGTTAGGACGGTGATGTTGGGCCACTCGTATCGCTTGGTCACGATGTCACGAGCCACATCTGCCCATTCATCGCCGCGCCAAAAAGCTGGTTCACTGTTCAGTTTCGGATGACGCGAAAACCGGGCGGAGACGGCACAGACGGAGAGAATGAGAACAGGAGGCAACGTGCCAGCTCTGTGTTGCATGTAAGATCAGTCTCGGACCATCCAGTCTCCTGAACAAAGGCTAGCTCACCTCAGCTTCCTCATGTAACTAGGTTGGTGGAGGATATGGTATGCTTGTCCATAGACGTTCTCGAAGAACACACCAGCAAGATGCTCCTGGATCTCCTTGGGCGGCAAGGCCTCCAATCCCTCCTGCAAGAGTTGTCTCTCTTCGGATTCGATGAACACGGCCGATTGTGGAGGGCTGTCAAGATTCGTCGTCGTCGGAGCCTTGGCCCAGGAGTCCAGATCGGGTCCCTTGCCAAAGGCCTCCTCGGCCCCTCGCTTCCTCGACCCTTTGCTTGACCCAAGCGTCCCAGGAATGGCGGGCTTCACGTTGGCCCGGGGAACAGACGGCGAGGCAACCTCTTGTTCGTTCTTCGGGACGATCTTGATGATCCGCTCTTCCATCCGCTTCAGGCGTTTGTCCAACATGGTCATGTAGTCGGTCCGGGGCGCTGCCTTTCGTGCGGTCACTTTGTAGACACAGGGTACCTTGGACCTGACGCAGTGTTTGCAGCCGGGCTTCTCCCCTGAACAACGGATCTTCTTCCTCCGGCATGCGATGCAGGCCAGCGGCAACCTCTTCCGCTCCTTGCCTGCCTTGGTCTTCAGCTCACTCCATGCTGGCGTAGAATCCGTCTTGTCCTCCTTGCGCTTGAAGCCCAAGTCGGACCCATCCCTAGGTCCATTCAAGGTCAGGCCGAACTCGTCCGACAGAGTGTCCTCCAGGGGGTTCGACTGGGGGCGACTTCCCGGGCTGTCCACGTCCGAGCCGTCCATGCTCGATCTTCCTCGTGACGAGTCGATTCCTGCAAGGCCGGGGACGTGAGCTGTGATGGATGGTGCTGCTGATGAGGGGATGTCTGGCACGGAGGAGGACATAGGCTGGCGTTGTGAGATGTACTCCAAGGCTGGACCATAGTCTTGCTGCAACGAATTGAGCGATGATCCTCCCTGGAGGTGGTCCTGGTAGGGAAAGGAGCAATCACCACCAAAGTGCCATGTGTCCAAAGAGCTCTGATGAATGCTGCTTGCCCCAAAGTCGTCGCCCGCGTGTTCGAGAAGTACGGCGTGCTCGTGGGAGTCGTGCTCGGAATCCAAGGGAGTAGTAGCTGTTTGTGTAGAGTCTCGGTGGAAGTCATGGGCAGGGAAGGGCTTGACATCGACTTGGGACTCAGCCGCTGACATTGCGCTTGCTAATAATGGAGAAAATGATCAATGATCATCGGCGCGAGTTTGGGTTAGCGAACTAGAGGAAAAGAAGGTGCAGGTGCAGGGGTCCAGGTGCTTGCGACTTCGGCGGGCGTCCGGAAGGGGGGAAGGTTTCGACCAGATCCTGACCAGATCCTGGGAAGCGGCGACGATGCGTGGAGATCAAGGTGCTTGTTCGTCGCGCTCGATTTGATTTTTCGGCAAAAGTAGGCCGGGTCTCAGGTCTCCCACGCCGCCGGTTTGTTGACACAGCGGGTCAAGGTCATCGGCTGGAGACGAGATATGCTTGACGAGGAAAGTCGGAGGAGGTAGGGTAGAGGATGTAGAGGATGTATAGGGCAAGCCCATGCCAGCCCCCCTCCAACGCTGTCGAACCAGTCCCGGGTCTGGGGTATTAACGGTATCAACCCAATCCCCAGCGTCGACGATACGGCGACGTCCTCTCTCTACCTGCCTCTTCCCCTTGGCCCTGGATCCGAAGACGACTAGCTGGAGACTCCTGTGGACCAGTAGATACAATTGCTGTAACTCGGGTATGCCGCTTAAACTCACTCGCCTTGGATGTTTCCTGACCGCAGAGGCGCAAATCTGGGGAACGAGACTGGAGGGATTCTGGGGAAGAGGAAAGAGAGGTCGGGCGGGTGAGGAATGAACTGGATCTGGTTGGACCTTGGCAAAAACCATGCGTGACGGGGGTTCTCCAGTGTCCGCTAAACCCGTTCTGAACCCTACTGGGGACACGGGACAGGGGCCACGGGCCTGTGATATGGTGTCTTTAATAATGCTGCACGTTTTTCTGCGGGTGAGGTCTCGCCGCAAGACTGGTGAATCGGGCGTTTCGGCGGTCAAATACTGTGGGGTAAAAAGTCCCCCAACGTCGCATCCACCATAGTAGGCGCGCGGGGAGGCTCTTTTGATGTGGACCTCCTGCAGCACGTCCGCTTGTTCCGAGGTGAAAATAGTGGGGGGAAGTGCTGCGGTGCATGCATACAAGATGTGCTGTCCCGGGTTGCTGCTGNNCTGATCGGAGATTCGGATTGTCGTATTATATGGAAGAATAGGGCGACGGGAATCCCGCCATTATTACTGGATGGTTACCTCTCTGGATGATTATCAAGAACCATCACCCAATGCCCAGCCGGATATGGGCCACAATTCGGTGGGAGAAGTGTGTGTGCGATACACGGCAGAGACACGCCCAGGTAGTCACCCTAGTTGGCGACAGGCAGGTGAAGCGAGAGAGGTCATCACCAAGCAGTAGAGCGAACCTTGACAGACGAGCCCTATCCATGCCCTCGTCTCGTTGATAATTCGCGAGCTATGGGTTGGGGCTCTAGAAAACGCCTGGTGCAAATGATATTGATTACGAGGGTTTGCTTGGAGGCGCAAAGGGTGATGAGCCGCCGGGGCTACAAGTTCGAGCGATAGACCGGCCCGGGATGTGTTCTCGCGGAAGGGATCCTATGTCGCGCATCCTGGCGTCCGCTCGTGTTGACATCGCCTACAGTAGGGCCATGCCGTAAGTAGCCCTCGCTCGTTCAAGGACGAGGCGTCTGTATACTGTGTCGTGCTTCGTAGTTCGTCTCGGCTTTGCCCCGAACATTGGACTGTAGGTAGACGCTTGAGCCCTTACAGATGACGGTCGGCAACCCTAAGCGAGCGGACAGAAAGCGTGGGGCCGGTGCGCAACGGGACGGGGAGCAGCCGTAAAGCTTAACGGCCGCGAAGATCCTAAACCTTGAGGCTGGCCAGGTACCTAGATAGCGGGTGTATCCACACTCGGACAGTAGTACAATCTCTGATGGGTGGGAGAATCCCATTGGGGATAGCCTTCCGCCTCTAGCACAGCCTACTTTGGTAGAGGGGACTCTGAGTGCTGAAGCATGGCCCTCTTGCCCTCCTCGACTTGCTGGTGGTACCTACGACGATGGCTTGCCCAGCTTGTATGGGGCCCAGCATACGGTGTAAGGGTGCGAGAGATCTGCAAATGCACGAGTAGCAGCAACACCACCAAAAGTTCGCACTTTTTTCATGCACCGCAGTACCTCGTCTGTCAACTAATGCCGTCATATTGTCGTGGCCAATTCCGAGAGTGGGCCGATGAATTGGGACCGGATACTACTGTGCACATAGCAGTCGTTCATGGACGAGATGATTTGATGGCGTGGATAGGTGCAGAGGTGCAGAGGTGCAGAGGTGCAGAGGTGCAGAGGTGCAGAAGGGTTGACGTGCTGGCCGTCGAGGTTGTAAAGCACGAGCTGGATATGTGGCCTCGGCAGCTCATCATGGTCGGGGAGCTCGAGGCCTGAGCAAGACAGGCGTCAGGGCGTGCTGGGCGTGCTGAGCTCGACCGACGGTGCATGTTGACGCAGGCGCCGCATGTGCGTGAATGCGACTGGCAACCACTATGGGCTTGGCTGCACGGGTTTGCAAATTCAATGTACTGTGCTGTGGTAGCTGGCACCTAGGTACTAGTAGGCATGCGAGCTGGTAGCAGTATGAGCATGTGGAGGACCAATCCCGGAAGGAGGAGGCTCAGGAGGAAGGGATGCAGAGCCAAGGTGGGAATGGTAAGGTGACGGGAACGAGGCGCAAGCTGTCAACGTCGAACTTGTCATCCCAGGCGGTCTCTCGGATGTCAGACCATTTCGAACATGGCAGCATGGAAGAGAGCCGAAATGCTCAGTAGGATAGCCCTGGTTGGAGGTCGAGTCTGTGCGTGGGGTGTCCACGGTGATAGTATCGTGTAGGTTTGTTTGATGTGAGCAGCAGGATGGGCCCCTGGTCCTCCTGGGGCCCCCCAACAGATCAGATTTCCGACGCATGAAATGCGGAAATGTAGCATATTGCAGGTCTGGCTGAGACTTCAGGAGGTCAACGACAAGCAATTGGGGGATCGCCAACGTGCTGTGGTAGCGTGTAATCCTGGCGTGAACTCTCGGCTCGCGATCTCCGGACCCGGTGTTGAGGCGATCTTGGTTCACGTCACGAGATCTTCGGGGTTCAGGGACCGGATGGGCTGCAGATGCTGGGCATGGCTCGACTGTGGCGACCAAGAAGCCTGTTCTTGTCGTGGACACGTGCTGTGTGCACGTCATGGCCATCCTTTCTGCGTCTGCGCCTACGCTGTCCTGGTCGTGATCGTGGTCGCGGTCGTGGTCGTGGTCGTGGTCGTGGCAGCGACGGGAACAATAACAGTGACAGTGACAGTGACAGCGACAGGGACAATGCCCTGGGTGTTTGACGGTTGCGTCTGACCATGTGCCAATACTGTACTGTGGTATGCAGTGTCTCGTGAGAGGGAGGAGGAGGCGAGGATGGGTAGACGGTCGGGTGGGTGGTTGTCACTGGCTGCTGTCAGAAAGAAGAGAGAAGGGATGATGCACTTTGGGTACAAAGCTAGAGTAGTGTGCACTACTATGGTTGGGAGTACCCCGCGCTCATCGCTTACCAAATACCATCGAGATCCCTGCCACCCGCTCTGCCACCCACCCCACCCCACCCTCAACCTCAACATTCCCGACTGTACCAAATACTTACAGCAATACCCCGGACTTGGGGAAGTCAGTTGGTCATTTGCCCACACTCTATCTCTTTTCCATTTTCCAATATCAAATCGGAGTTTGATATTCTCAATCGTGACATTGCCATCGCCACCACCCACGGCCACCACACCCACCTCCACCACCCTCACCACCACCGCCGAGATGAGACGGGCCCGCAAGCCCGCAAGCCCGCAATGAACTAACTATCTTGGCTTATCGTCCAAATTCGGAGGCCAACGAGGTCCACATTAGCTTGAGATTGGCCAATGTAACTGCGAAGAACATTAGGCTTGGCTTTTTGGCATTGCGCCCTTCTACAAGACAGATACTACGCAGTACCAGACAAAGCTTGTTAGATCAGCCGAGTAGCGGGTTGCAGCGGTTGCAGCGTCTTCTCAACCTCCCCCCCCCCCTTTTTTTCTCCCCTGGCTAATACATCTTCCAGAAAGTATCCTGCTAATCATCAGACGAGAACCACCAACCTTGGCCCATCAACAGCTGCTCTAGTACCAAGTACCATCGCATGCGCAGCCACCAGCAAGGCTGAACATCGACACCCTGGCAGACCTCATTTTGACCCCTGGTCATAAGTCTTGTCTCCCTTCCAGCTTCGAGCCTCGGACATGTGTCACCAGGCCTTGGACCACAGAGACGTGAACATGAACGCCCGCACTGGGAGATCATACCCCTGATGAACGGGTCGACATGGCTTTCCCAGGATCTGTGACCAGGCTAGCCTGGCCCTGCTGCCCTCCTGGACGGATGGACGGAGCGATCGTCAAGTCCCCGCTTTTTAAGCTCTCGGGTGGAACACCGGAACATCCATGCTGCCATGCTTGCCATGCTTGCCATGGCCCCCCTCGTCCCAATTTGTCAATCAACGGCGAAACCTTCCATCTCGCAACTTAGCCTTCAACTTCTCTCCTTTTACACCATACCACAGTAAGTTGTATGGGCTCACTCAGCATGCATCTCCGAGCTATTTCTGCTGCGCGCCCCAGATGACTCGGGATGAAATCATGTTTCGGTCGTAATCATGTTTCGGTTATACTGCGGTCAAATCCCACCACCATATCTGCTCTGCTATACTTCCAGGAGGCTGCCGTGGTCTAGGACATTAAGGTTCTCACCAAGGGTAGGGGTACCTCCAGGCACCGCCAATAAGAGATGTCACTCACTCATAGTTTACGCAGGACGGGGTACACGAACAACGCGGCCTTTCCTCAGCCCTTCCCACACGAAATCCCCCCCCCCCCAAGCGATGGCTCGACTGTCAGAATATGCCATTGTCTCAGTACGCTCGATTTGGAGGACCACCCTATCCTCCGCCAACACTACGGTCTCCAGGACATCCACCACCTTCCACGGCCATGGGTCCAGCCTACGTGCGAACCGAACACTCCTCCATCCGCCTCAAGTCGTAGCGCGGTTTGATGATACTCTTCTGCAGCCTGCAGTGGAAAACCATGTGTCATCGAGACGCTGCACGACGGGTGGCTTGCCTTTGATGCTGTGCACCCAGCCCATACTCACAGACACTGCAAAGAAGCTGCAGCCAAGACAAAAGGGAGTTCGACTAGGCTCTGTGACGGACCAGGTCTTTCGCTGGTGAGTCGATCTTGTCTCGGCGACTTTTGACCAACTTCATATTCCTGCTCCTCTGCCAGGACTTGTTCATACGGTGAGGTGACATGATCAGAAATTGTGTGCTATGGTATCCCCAGCTCTTGCATTGAACGCTGACCCAATGAGAGACTGTTTCCACGGTCCAGAAGAATCCCTATGTGGTCGTGTGGTTTCATAATTGCAGCGAGGCATGTTTTATGCCAGACATACTTTGGTATGTTACTTTGGTATGACATATTGGCACCCAACAACTCTTTTTTGTGGTCGTTCTTTTTCTTTTTTTGGACCGTGCTTCATTCGGGACGATTGACCAAGCGTGGCAACACTATTTATGTAAGCCCATCACTTTACCACTGGCATGAGACCATGGACCACGATGCGCCTGCATCTCTTGTCTGTCTCAATGCGAAGCTAGCGCCCGTCCCATCGATCTGAACAAGGAGGAAGCATGTCTGTCTGCATCACTCCCAGCAGGTCACCGCCCCTGACCTCATCCAGGACCAACCATCTCTTGTTGCACCACCGCAACTGGACGTGCAAACTGCACGAATTCAGCCTGATCCGGATGAGAAGCGAGAGGGAGCAGGCGAGCTGCTTTGGATCGGCTCGCGGCCGGTCATCACACCGCATGGCCTTCACACCGCATGGCCTTAACCCCCCCCCCCGGGCATCAGAGTCACCGACAGCAACAGGTAGGCTGGCGAGAGGGGGGAGGGAGTGAAAAGCACGCAGTAGCCGAGACCAGGAGCGAGACCAGACCGAACGACTGGTAGAAGACGTCGCGAAGCATGCAGAATGCTTCTGGCTTCCGTCGCACTGCATGGGCCTGACTAACGGTCGATCCCTCATGTTGCACAGCGAGGAATCAACCGAGCTGGCGGTGACAAGCTGCATGGTCTAGGGTGCTGCCTTGCCTTGAAACCGGCGAGGAGGAGAATTCCTTGGTCCTTGAAACGGGTGGGTCGGTCGCCTGCTGGGCTGCAGGAACATATCGCTCGGGCACTTCTACAGCCCCCTGTGTGACTTGTGCTTTTACCGTTGTCTGTGTCAGCCCGCCGAAACAGTAAAGTGTGCTTTTTTGGAATTGCCGTTGGATGGTTCGAGAGAGAATCGATGTCCAAGGCTGGATGGGCTGCTGGAGGCCCAGTCGCAACGTGTCAGCTCGTCTGATCTAGTGACAAACCTTAAAGCCATTATCCCGATTTCTTCTTTTTCCTTTCTTTCATCTGATCTGACCTCTGCCACTCACATCGCTCGCCTTATACGAAAAACCAGACGAGATCTCTTGAGCCAATGGGGGAGCTGCATGCGATCCAATCCGAGCGAACCAGGGGCAAAGGTCTTAGCTGGCCCAATCCACGGCCCATGGCTCACATCAACACACTCCTATGGGACAGAGTCCCGCGCGTCGCTCCGAGACATCTCGCGCCCTGAGATGGCTCCAATGGTAGTAACAACTCTGGGATATGCGTTCCTCGTCCCCTGCTCCGAAAGTCAGAAAACCAAGCGCAAGCGCATTTCTCGTTTCGGCCGTCGCAGCCCCAATCCTCATCAGCGCGTGCACTCTCCTTGTGGCATGAAACGTATCATTTCTCTAGCCTGCTCCCAAGAAAACAAATGGGTCATCTGCTAGCTCAGTCCCTTTTGACGCCCAACAAGCGCGTCCTCGGATCATATTGATCAGACAACAAGGTTATTTTATTTTTTTTTGGAATTTTTTCTTTCGGTATAGGGTCGCGAAAGATGCGACTGGCCCACCGCCGTCTTCCTTATGAATAGGGAACACCAAGCCCACGGGGAAGATGGCGTCCCGTGCTCTGCTAACCTTGTCAGCCCTTTTCCGGGTACGAACGGCAGTGATGGTTCAGACGTATCCTGCTCCTCCTCCTTCCGAATACGTAGCAACATAGCTATGCGTAGAAGCGCAACCGAGGGCTGGGGGGAGGGCCGGACGTGGGAACCTTCTTCTCCGGACCGAAGCTTTCAGCCAAGATCTCGTTCGGCTGCACCAGCTCCTCACAAATTCATGATGTGTTTGCGATGGCCCAAGCATGAACCACCTCACGCCGGTGCGCATCCCACCGTTATGACTTCACATGTGACGTTTGTGCGGTCCGGGGGTGCAAAGACAACAGAAAAAGAAAGGCTGCCCCTGCTGTCGTATGATTGATTGGCGGGGAGGGTGGGAGTTAGGTGACTGTAGCATATCCGCATATCTAGTCCAAAGCTTTTTTTTTGGTTTTAAGCTTCAGGTAGATCGGGTACCTACCCTACGTGTGGAGGGGCTAGATTGGCTCGGGATTATTAGTAGTATAGTGCAATCAGCCTCCTCGTGCGGCTCTAGCTCCTAGCCAGGTACCTAGGTAGCTAGCTAGGAGGCTGCTCCTCCTCCTGCTCCTCCTCCTGCTCCTCCTCCTGCTCCTCCTCCTCCTTCTTCTTCGTGGCCGAGTAGCTGGCTGAAGAGGATGGTGCGTGGCTGGTCTGGCTGCGTCCAGTTCCCCTAACTCACGAACCATGGCATATAGTGAAGGAAGGAGATCGACGACGACCGTTTGCTGGAGGATCATCTCAGCCCTGCGTGCCGGCGTGCCGGCGGATGGGCAGGCAGGCAGGCGGGTATTGTCAACGAGATGTATAAGTCACACACCCACACGCACATATACACACGCACCTATCTTTTTTTTTTTGGGGGGGGGGGGTTTCCCTACCCACGTAGCCGCCTATACCCTCCCGTTATTTACTCCCCCACTCAGCGAGACGTTTCTGTCCACACCGGAGACATGCGAGAGCAAGTTCATCCTCGCAACGAACAACAACAGACCCTCCGGGACATGAATAGCCAGCCAGCCAGCCAGCCAGTCAGTCAGTCAGTCAGTCACCCAGTGCGGTTTCGTAAATTTGACCACGCCCGGACAGACAGATAGGCTGGCTGGCTGGCTGGCTGGCTGGCTGGCAAGTAGGAAATCAGCACCATCGTCGATTCACATGTGCCCAAACACATGCACAACGACCACGTAGGCAATTGTCTCAGACTCTGTACACACACACACACTTTACACACACACACGCACATACATACATACACACAAAGAGAAAAGACCATCCTAGCAGCCCACCCCCCACTTTCCC